>KZ808659.1:59194-90469 GCA_000696205.2 Oncopeltus fasciatus | reverse complement strand
TATATATATGTACATATAATATTTAACATCCCATGGAGGGAAGTACAATTTACAGGTAACCATCCTATTCTAAAAATTCGAGGCTATGGATAAGCTTTTGTTTCTTTATAAATTCTTGCCCAGGGCGGTAGTATTGGATTAGGGATTCAAACGGATCCCTTTTACTATGCTGGGATCTAGACTTTATAGTGAACTAAAAATATTTAGAAAATCTAAAAACAACTTTCTATAAAAAGTTACAGTTACACATTATTGATATCGTTATACATTCATCATATGACATATTATTATTTTAAAGTAAGTCTTTTTCTCTTACATACCTTGTTTTTCCGTAATAAGTAAATATATTTTCGAACCCTAATATTCAGAAACAAATATTAATTACTATCTGTATTATGTGAGCTTGACAATTGAACAACATTAACGCTGTTTTGTATGCTTACGAAATATATAAATTTTTATACGATTAAATGATAGGGAATAGATTTAGGTAGATTTTATTCTATTCCCTAGCATTTAATCGTTAAAAATTTACGTGGGAAATATACTATGATAAAAAAATATTTATAAAATTAAAAAAAATTAAAATAAAGTAAAATAAAGTAAATAACGAGGGTCGTCTGAATAGCTAGATAATGCCAGCTTCTTCGAGCATAAGACGATATATTCGTCTTTCTCGGAGGTTTGACTCTCGACACTAGTGCTGGGAATTTAATAAGTTATCTGGCTCTCCTGGTAGTGTAATAGGATAACGCGCTTGTCTGGATAGCAAGAAATCCAGGTTCGAACTCTGGCTGGGACAGTTAGATTTTTTACTCTATTTCCTTGCATTTAATCGTATAAAAAAAAACGTAGGATAATATACCACAAAAAAAAAATTATAAAATCCATTTTTATGCTTTCGAAAACTCCGATGACTTATTTCATCAGAAAAGGAAATAAAGTCAATATATTTAGAAAGGATTCATGTAGAAATTCCTCTGGAATTAGTGAGATCACTGAGGCCGGCAGTAGAATGTTTTTGGGTAAAGAATGGTGAGCGCTCAATCTTCTTATTAAAAAAAAATATATATTTAAAGACTATGTAAAGTTTTACAAATTTTAAGCTCTATAAAATTTTTCTTAACAATAATTATAACGAAGATATTGTGATTAGAAATGTTGGCCTTTCTTTAAAACCCCATCTCTTTCCCATCATTAGATTTATACTAAACATGAGTTTATTCAATGGTTTGGAAGAGAAAGCCTAAATACCAAATGTAATTTCTAAATTTAAAAAGAACAAAAAAAAAACAAGATAGCCCAACCCTATTATGATATATAATACATTTATATTATATATTGTATAAGATATAATTGTTATAAAATAACAGTTTTCAGATATTGTGCTTCAGATTCGAGTAATTGCGTTAGACCTTAAGAATGACTTTGTTATTAAAATTTCTTCAAATAGTAGGGGAAAGTAAGAATGGACTTTGCAAATAAATTCTATTTTTGTAATACAAATAGCTACATTACTTTTACCTAGTAGTGGGGGTACTTTCATCTCAAACTTTAACTCGCAAAAGAGCTTTTGTTGTGCAGGATTGCGCAAATAGGAAAACCTTAGATATAGAAGAAGGAAAAAATAGGAAAATAGGATTCGTCAGCGTCGTAGTTATTTAATATTTATTATTAGAACTAGATTTTCTGAATCGAATGAACCCTGCTATTCAAGTTTCGGTGTTTATAAAAATATAAAAATAAAAAAAATTTATATTTATGTCAAGATTCATGAAATTCACTAATTTCACTGAGAATCCGATGAAAATGGGTAAACTACCAATTCTTTTTAATAATTTTTGCTGACTTATGAAAAATATATCCAATTCAGTTTCATTTCAGATACCAAGTTGTGAGGTGTTTGGTAGAGATATAGCTTTAGAAAATTTGGTATAGTTTTATACTCAGATGCCCAAAATTTGGAAATGGGATATTTGCATTATTACTATTAGTGTTAAAAAAAGTGTATAGATAATTGTAGGTGTGAAATATAATTTTCAACATTTATTTTCCATAATATATTTAGGTAAAGCTGATATTAAGAAAAATATTTACCAAAAATTTACAACGATGGTTGTGTGTATACCCCCCCTTCCCTTCGTATGGAAAAGTATAGAGACAGCGTAGCGTAAAGCTTTAGATTAGCTACTGAAGCTTTAGAAAATAATTACAAAATTTTTGGGTTTTGGGAGGAAAATCGCCACTAATTGTATTAATTAAATGGAAAATGAATAAATAATTATTTTATTTTATTTAAAAAGTTTTTATTGTTAAAAAAAAAAAAAGGTCAGCAGAGCGGTAGAATCGACTGACTGTAATGTTAAAAGCCGAGTTGTTCTCAAATGTAATTTACCATAAATTACAGATTGAATGTAAGAAAAATGTGTCTTCACGTAGGGGTTGCGTAAATTAAACTATTTCTTATATTTCTTTTAAAATGGGCATAAGTCAGAATGAATAAATGAATAATTTGTCTTGAAACTGGAGAGAGTATTAGCCTTAACCGCTGGAAACTTTACGTTCTATTCTACTTTATAGTAAATTCTACTTTAATTGTAGAATATGTGAAACAGAAAACAGTTTCTGGAACATATAGAAAATTATGCAAGATATACTTATATGTGCAGGAAATACACAGAGCAAAAATTAATTTTTATTTTTAATTAAATCTATGAAAATTTAGTTTTTCATTATGTTTGACTAGTATCGAAGAAGAACACTTTAATTAAAAATGGTAAATGAATAATGATTATTTCTTGATATATGATAAACTAATTTATTTTAGGTAGATACATATTTTACAGCTTTGTTTTAAGTTTAGTTTTACCAAATCATTAACCACTGTTACAATTTTTTTATTTTTTTATTTGTCTATAGTTTGTATTAGTATTGCATATGATGTATTATGTGCATTGTAAGTCCAACAGACCCCTGCTAATGCAAAAGGCAAAATATATTATTTTTCAACTCTTTCGAAACTTTGCTAAAATATGTTTAGTTGCCGAAATTGGTTTCTTTAATCACACTAAAGCGTGTGTGTGTGTAATCATATTTATAAATTCTACAAGAATGATCGATGAAGAACTGCAAAAAATGTCCAAGAAAAGTCACATGAGGGTACCATCAAGAATAACTTGATTTCACTATAGAAAATTCGCATACATGTAATGTTTTTATTAATGTATTTCCCTTAAGGAGGATTTGGTATCATCATGTAGACTCCATCTTACTATTTTTGAAAATATTCCAATGATGTCTGATTGCTTATAAGAGAAGTAAACAATTAGTATTTCCGATATACAGTTGTGAAGATAAGAAGTTAGGCCTTGAAGATAAGATAGGCACAGTTGACACAGAGATAACTCCACTGGAAATCCTATATGAACCCACCTGAGTGCCAAATGCCTGGTTGTAGTGCTCTGCAGCCGTGGTCAGGATGTCGTAAGTGCACACGGCTGCCTCCAGATGTCGGCGTTCGATCCAGTGGTACAGATCTCGAAAAGCGGCCTCTACTGACGCTAAATTATCTGCAACAGAGCCATCTATACTTTTTGAAGCTGTGGAAAAGTATAGGGGCTGCTGTATAGGCTAAACAGATTTCCAATGTTTCTCAAATTCATTTAAAGATTAAATTAAAAAAAAAAAAAAAAAGCAGTACCGCCAGAGGGCGGACCATATAGGCCTAGGGGAATATTTATTCTTGACCCAATGAAGAATGGTTACTGGTGATCCCTAGGAACACACTAGGAATTCATTCCTAAAGAAAGAATTTCTGGTGGCATTACAAACAGAAACACAGAAGAAAAAGAAATTATGCACTGTGATCTTTGAAATCGGAACCTTTGGCCCAGGTTGGATCAAATGAATTATTTCATTTGTGCCGTAGAGAGCAACAATGCAACACTCAGTTTAGGACTGGCTCTGGATTGTAGGCAAGATAGGGGGAACCCACATCACCACTAATCATTCAACGGAGCTGAAGGAAACTTAAAGACCATATTTAGTATCTTTATTCAAAATAAATAAATAAATAAAATAGATGGGTTTTTTTTGGAAGGGGGAGGGGTTCGGTCAATTTAGATCCAAAAAATACAAATTTAAAAAAATGTTTTTTTTTTAAATTATCAGACAACGTTTCGGCTTACATTCCAAGCTATTTGAGGCTATCATGAAGGCGAGAGGGGACGTTGTGTCACCAAGATCCCGTTGTGTCATGACATCCCCTCTCGCCTTCATTATAGCCTCAAAATGGCTTATAATGGAAGCCGAAAAGTTGGCTGGTAATTTAAAAAATACACATTTTTTTAAATTTTACTTTTTTTTTTATCAAGCTTGACCGGACCACTACAAAAAATTTCTACTAACAATCTCAACGATAAAAAAAAACTCTCCATTTGATCCCAAGACAACCTATTGTAACTTAGGTCTGGATTTTACTTACCTACGAATAGGTTGACGCATATGGTGTTTATGAAAAATGAGACATAGACTCCCCAGGTGATGATGAAGTAATCACGTATCTGATCAGGTACCAGAAGAATGTCCTGTCCCAGCAAGCCTACGTTCGCCACCAAGAAGATCCAGTTGAACTTCGCTTTAGTCGAGAGAATGGACTTTTTGACTCCAGACGATCTGCCTTTCACAAACATCCATATTATTTTTGATTTTTGAATTGTAACATACCTTAAACCTCCTATGTCTTATCTATAAATGAAAATAATTGAGTGTCTGTCTGCTTGTACTCGATAAATTCAAAAACCATACATCCAATCACCATGAAATTTTGTAAAATTATTAGGTATACCCCGGGATCAATCAGAGTTGGGGTTCTAGGTGCTCCCATACCTAGGTATCCCTAAAATACCAAATTAACATTTAATATTCACCATCAATCATCAAACATCATTCATATTTAATGATATTTAATAATTACAAAATTATAGTTCAATTGAAATTCGTTTGCAATATTGTTTAATAACAAAAGTTAAGAAGCATGTTTATTCTAACCATCAACTATGTATATCGTAATATATATTTTACATATGTTATATTCAAATGAAATATTTGTGGGGATAATTTTATTGTTAATTTTCATTTTGATGTATTGTATAGATTTGATCATTAATAAACTACGTTTAATTTATCAAAACTTCCTTTTTGTTCAAACACAGATCTTCAATTTCATTAATACTTATAAAAATTAGTCTATTTTATCCTGAGAAAATGAATATTCGTGATCCCGGAACGAAAGAAAAACCATTACGGAGAGTCAAACTCCGTGATATTGTGATGATACAATCCCAATATATTTAATATCCTGATCTAATATCTCCCCCCGAAGTTTCTCCTTCCCCTTCTCCGACAATACTCATAAGCTAGTTTTATATAATGTATAAAAAGAAGCCTCTAATTTTTATTCAATTTCTTCTTAGCTGGGTAAACAAATTTAGTATTGTTAATTAAAAACTCAAAAAAATTAATATAGCTGACAGCCAGGAGGGAGCTCCACGTTCATGAATATTCCAGCCAGAGGATAGTGAGCTTCAACGAAAAAAAAAAAAAATCACACGGGAAGACATATTTTTCTTTGTCAAGAATACAATACTTGAATGACGTGTCCGACGTGGAAACCGCAGCTATCTGATGCATTTAAGTAAAATTATCTATGAGTATGCGACTGAATAGAGAGGTCCAAATGTGGTAGCGTACTTGGTAGATATCGAGAAGCTGTTATCCACAGCATCCTGTCCTTGTTGTGGGAATCGCAGTTTCTACTATCTCGTTGGCAAAAGAATTATGTATTGCATCGCGTGGAGACCTTCTCTGAACTGACGAAGTCACTCAGATTTGGGATGATCGTGACTGTAAACAATGTATTTGTATAATAATTACTCCAGGATATTATTATAATAATCATTAGTAATATTTTAGTAATTATGGAATAATATGTTTGGAATTTTCATTAAACCTTCTTATCTTAGATTGCATTACGCATGGATTTTTGAATCGTAATTTTTGAGAAAACTGTGAAAACTTCCGGAGGGCATAAATATACAAAATGTTGAGGGGGAGAGGGAAGTAGATAGATAAATAATTTTTTGCCTTAGGACGATGAGTCCTCTCTTACATACAATACACATTGAATATTTGTCAATGTATGGAATATTTATACCTATAGGGAGAGAGAGTTGGAGGGGGAGAGAGGGAGAGAGAGAGAGAGAGAGGAGAAGAGAAAGAGAGAAAGAGCGAGAGAGAGGCTATTTATGGGTGTCCACCCAATTCTTAACGCCCATGTTAAATAAATAAGTCCTTATTTCTCGACTAGCGAGACATGTGCAGGTCTTTTCAACTAAGCCTGCTCCCCAGATGGGCTTAAACATTTTTCAAATAGTGTAGAAATCATATCTGGAATGTCACTATTAAAGCAATACAATTGACTCTTGAAAAAAAAAAAAAAAAAAATCAATGTCTAGACAAGTTTATTTAAAACTTTAATATTCTCTATAATCATGAAAACATGCCAGGAGAGTGAATAAACAAACACATGATCTTAGTTAGGTTTCCTTAGTTGAAATACCTGGCGGTTAAAGCCTTTGTGCCCCTAAGGAAAATATTCTGTCATTCATGTTGAACTCTATACGTCAGACTAAAAGTGGATTGTGTAAATATATTAAATGGGAGAAAAATAATGAAGAAGTAGAATATAATACAAGTTATTTATTATCTTTCCTAACACAAGTGTATATAAATAGAAAGTTACTTACAGTTTATAAATTAATTATTATGTACAAATGAATTAAATATACTTATTTATTAAGAGGCCTCAGAATAACTTGTTAATCACTGTCACTTATCAAGTTAGCAAACGGAACACGCCATCTGCCATGGGAACTGCTACAGACAGAGAATAACTTATTACTGACTTGGGGGGCCTCTGGTGAGCTGCTTTTATAACTTCAGGGAGCTGGCAAGATGAGACTAGAAGGTTCTCATCTGGGTTTCTCAATAAGCCTACTTCTCTTCCCTAGGCAAGGGGTTCATTCCAAGAGATCCATCTGGATCCTTTGATAACCACTTTCCCGTACAGGTCTGGTCCACCCCCTAGTAGTTTAATACACCAATAAAGTCTTTCCTTGTACACACAATAGATGATTTGGTCTCATTTATCAATAGTTCTTTATCAGCATGTTGAAAAATTAAAACATTGATATTCCATTGTGAAATAATCATCACTTTTTTTTTTTTAATGAATCAATTTTCAGGTCTTCAGAACACATATAGAGCATTAACATGCATATATGCACACACACACACACTCATATGCTATATTATATTAGCATCTAGAGCTATATTAGAACTCTATTTTCCTATGTATTTAAATTCAGCTTTTTGGATTTTTGTGAATGAAGTTTTGCTCTGATTTTAGTCAGCTTTGAAGTGTCTATTGAGTCTAATGCTAAGCTAGTGCATGATCTTGAAAGTGGCCTTATAGTACATTTTGTTCGCGGACTTTTTCATTTAAGTGTTTGTTATTAATTTGATCTTCCCTAGTATTTTTTGTTTTGGCTTATTTCACCATTTGGTCGAGATATTTGTTTCTTATTAATATTTTGTACATTATGATTTGTGTTAATATTTATACCATAATTAAGCATATCTTTGCAAGGAATTTTAATTTCTGTATTATTTTTATTAGTTTTTTTCCTTCAGAAATGCTATTTTGTTTGATAAATTGCCTGTAATATTCACTAGTTTCTCTATTTGATTACTTAGAATGTCTACATTATTCTGAGTTGAGGTTACTATAGCTTATGAAATCGAATGATTTCATTCTACTACATTACTGCATTGGCCTCTAAATATTACTTCAGCCTCTCTGAAAGTTGTACGCTGTTGGATTCTATTTTTTTTTTTTTATATATTGTATTTTATATACGCGCGTTATTACGTTAAATTATAATAACTTTCTTTAAGTATTAAGCAATTTTAAATTTATTATTATTGAAGATAAATTTTCTCTGTTTGTGTTTACTGAATGCATGGAGAGGAAAAATAAACATTCCTTATTTTAAATACCCACTATTGTTACATATTTCGTAGGTTTTAGAGCAGACCTGAGCGCCATATGTGCCCTGTCTAGATGGCACACAGCTGGTATGGCTGCAATCACGTTGATGGCAGCACTGACGATGCTGGCTACTATTTTGAAGAGCAGAATCTTGTCGCGGTAGTCTTGTCCCAGGCCGGAGGACAGAGCCGCCTGCAAGAAAAAGCCGAGGAGGAGAACTGCAATCGCCAGGCCGTACACCGCTTTCCACCAGCAGACCTGAACGCCCTCGCCATCTGCAACAGCCATTGGATGCCTGTTACCGAGAGGCAAGACGACAGCTCAGTGCAGTGCTTACGAAGTTGGTGGTTACGACAGGCATGATAGGATCAGACTGAGTTATCTGCAAAGGGGCAACAATCTCAGACATGCAGGGGGATAGGTTAGACAAGGGGCGGGCGACAAATAAGGAATAATTTTCTTAGACGAAAGAACGAAGTAAAGCTTACTGAATAAGAGATATCCGTGCGATAGTGAAAAATTAAAAAGGGAATATTATTTTATGGTACTTTTAGTAAATGTTAAAACCTTTTAATGGAGATTGATTTTCATGAAGCTATGTTCTTTGTTACAGTCTCACTTATTGAACTTATTAATAATTATTTTTTATTCTAAATATTTCTAGTTGAATGTAAAGTTACAGTCATTAATATTTTAGTATCGTTTTGCCCGTTATAATAAGATACATCTTATCGGCATATCTCTTTAGTCGAAATACATTTCGAAACCATCATTGTTTCTAAAATTGAATAGCGAACTAATTTGGTACTTAATTATTTTCCCTCATTAATAATTTTTGTGGTTTCTTTTGTATGTGATTATTCTGAGTATAGTTTGTCACTAAATCTCAAAAACACTTCTCTTTCGTCTCTCACTTATTCAAATCTTGCACACATTTCTAGCACAATATCGCTCGTATATCCACCTTAGGCTAAATTATTCTTTATTTCTTTAAGGTTAAATATCTTATAGTTTGCGAAATTTGTAAGTCAGTGTTTGCTTTACATGGGGCCATCAGTTATTGAGTTTAATTCTTGATTCTACAAATGTCTAAAAATTACGCTTTTTAAACCCACAATTTGATGGAGTACAGAAATAAAACGAAAAAAGGAGTGGTTATCTCAAACCAAATTTTAAATTTCTAGCCCATCTAGAAGTGGGTTAGAATTTGAGAATGTCTCTAAGTTAAGCATCCAAGTGTATATTGTATATATGGTATATTGTAGAGTAAATTTTGTTGGATATTTCAATTTTTAAGACTTTTAAATAGCTATTATTCTAGAGAAATTAGTTTAGAAATTCGACAACATGGGAATATGCGTATCTTAAAAATTTCGTGTAAATCTGTTCACTTGTTTTTAAAATGACCTATAATTAAAAAGATAATACACATACAAAAAAACTGACTAAAAAACCGATGTAATTGAATAAGCGGTGTAATAAATGTCCATCAATTTCATAATGTATGTGCCCTGAAACGTCAGAAATTCTTTCAGACTAAAAAATTACATTTTGATTTATTGTATAACATTCTCTCTAATTTTCACGAAAAAAGATAATGTTTTAAATTCTAAAAAGTTTTCAATAGTGTCCTCACCAAAATACTATATTTTACAAATAACTATTATTTGTTTTGTTTAATAATTGTTTAAAAATGTACTTAGATGTTAAAAAATATAAATAGTTTTCTTTTAATAGATAGTTTAATAATAATTCGTGCCACCATGCAATAAATTAATTCATAAATCAGCTTAGCGCTTTTAGGATCCCACTAATATAGCAAAGCGCACATTTGGGTCTGTCTACGAGCTTACTTTAAGTTAAAGTTATGATAACGAAGGTAGCAGAAGATCTGCCATGCCATGTTCTTTTCCCTTAAAAATTAGTTTAAGAAAACTAACAAAATACATAGTATTAAAGAATTTTTAAGAGATTTGGATGTATTTCAACAACTGAAATGATTTGCTTAGTCTCTTTATTGTTTAATGTTGGAAATCGTTAATTATAGTTTCCATTTTGTTCTATAGAGGTCAGACCTATTATTACAACGAAGTTACATAAATTAGTAGATATCTAAAGTCATAAATGTCACAAATTTTAAAAACTATTGATATACACACGCTGAGAGAAAAAAGTATTAAAAATTTTATGAAACTTACTTCATATACTTAGGATAAAAATTATTTTAATAAATTTAGTTTTAAATATTGAATTGTATTATTATATGTTATTCTTTAGTTTATTTTGTGTTTCTATTTTCTTTTTAGCTATTGTGCATTATATTTGTCAACGCTGTACAATTCCAAATGCTTTCAATTTCAAAATTTAAACAACCTTCGGTCTGTAGCGGAGTTCCAAAATGGCTTTAAGGCAAAATTGGTGCACGGAATGGGATATTGTTAATTATTAATATCCATACAGGGTTAATACACTTATTTTCATATATAATTCACAATATTATATATTTTATATTTAAGATTATCATAATAATTGTATGTTAAGGTTATTTATTTGAAGAAGTTTCAAAGCATCTAAGGATGGGTAGGTATTTCAGAAGAGTAGGAGTACTTAAGAGGTGGATTCAGGCAAAAAATTAGACATTTTGCTCAGAAATTATTGAGTCAAGATTCACCTATCATAGTTCAAAATTTGACAGTAATTAACATAGTTACCATGTTTTTCAATTCATATAAAATTAAGGTAAGAAGTGAGATATTTTTGAAGGTCTTAAACCAATTTTTTCCTCAACTAGCGATCAGATAGATAAAATTTGTTTAATACAGTTAGCGTATCATATTTCAATTTTCTGTTTCATCTAACTTATAATACTGTTGAGCTATGTAAACATACATTTGTCTTATTTATATTTAACCATAATAAATTTTCATTAAGTCCATCATGCTTTGCATTCTATCGGATGGCGCTAAATATGTAAAATATATATAATCCTGTAATTTACACAGCTGGAGAACTTCTCTGAACTGTACATATTCTAGGTATGGTAAATTACAATTATTCATTATTTCAGTCGTATTAGTAGCAGGTAGTATTTGTTTTCATGGTAACGCAGTACTGAGAGACTTGTATGACTTGCTAAGTGGTAATCCCTGCCTTGTTTGGAGCGAAGGGGCCTGAGGCCGAACAAAACTGGTAGCATGTCCGCCATTGACTGAGCCTAGCAACCTCCCACTCACCGATTGTCGATGTTCCCCACCCCTGAACTTAATGCGGGGTAGGGTAGTACACAATAGACCCCTCGCCAGCCTTGGGTGGTTCGCTCTTGCCTAACTCTAAGGCGAGAAGTGTGGTAGTTTCGAATACCACGAAAGCCTGTAACATCGAAGAAGTCGTGAAAGTTCATATTCCACGGTATGGCTATATCACTGTTTTGTGACAGCTCTACAAGTGGGTTGAAAGTACCGTTTTCTATATTCATAAAATAGCCTACTACCATCCCCTCCTTTACATTCCTAAGAGAGTCTCAGCCACTGATCTTGGCATTCAAGGGGAGAACACATCCCTCCTACAGAGGACAGCAACAACAGACAGGCACGAGAAAGTAGCCAGGGATCGGGAGTTAAATCTCTTGTTCATGAATAGTTCGAAAAACTTTATTTCTCAAAACAGAAAGTACTTTATAATTTACAACTTACTTACTATTACTAACTATGACTAACTTAAAACTAACTAAGGCTAAGACAGCCTTCTAACCCTATGACTAGACCGACTCTCGGCTAACACCAGAATGGGAGAAGCAGGGATTCCGGGGTATATGTAATATTTACAAACAAAGAAAGTGCTGGTGAAGGGTCGGTCGGTGAAGGGTCGGAATTCCAAAGGGATGCATACCTGTAGGTAGAGTGCAGCCGACAAAGAGATGCAGGTGTGCATGTTGTAAATCTAGGGATTGAGTATCTTTAACTGGGGTCAAGAGACAAGGGATGGGAATTAGATAGAATTTTGCGCGACTCACTAAGTCTGCCATAATATTATTAAGAGAATGTCTAAGAATAGACACACATCGAACCAAGATATTTCAATGACACCGTAACTGAAAAAGGTGATATTCTAACACGAAAACTCTTTTAACATGAATGAAAAACTTGGACCAGATTTTTTTTTTATCAAGCCTGAGGATAAACAAGTCAGGCCCAAGTCTCTGACAAAGCTTTCTTTGTTAACATGGACATAAATCCTGACAATTGATTGGAAGGGAGAAAAACAAATTAAAGATAACATTAAAAGTAAATAGAATGAGATATAAGCTATCATAGCTTCTATTCTGGTTTCTGCAAAACAATGAAGACGGATAATAGAAGGTATGATAGTTCTATATTCATTGGTAGTGATAATAACCCTTTAGATTATTTAGAGATATAAGCTTTACAAACTTGGTTGTCATATGCGGGTAAATATAAAAGCACAGGCAAAGAGTAGGAACAGGCAGAAGAATGTTTTTCGTTGTAAGGAAAGGCTTACTCAAACAAAGAGTGGTATCCAAGAGGACAGAGATGGCAGTATTCAGGTCAACATTCCTTACCATTCTCTCTCTATCTCTCTCCTCAGAATCCTAGACCTTTACTTCAAAATACAAAGCTCCAATCTATGGAAATGAGGAATACGTGCGAAAAGGTTAGGATAAGACAAGAAGGGACTGTATTTCGTACCTGTGGCAACCGAGCCACTCAAGAACCCGACCACTGGAGGTAAGCTCTTAACTAAGAGAAGGAAATGTGAACCTCAATGCTTTCGCCAAAACGAACTCAAGGGCGGAATCTATTTCATTTTGCACAATGAAATTGTTTAGCATTTTGATGCTAAACAATTATTAATAGATTGTGAACATTAAACAATCAACAATAGTTTGTTAACATTGGCAGACACTATACATTCAAGTCAATAGATAGCTACCAACTGATAGCCCCTCCCATGACCTATAACACGAAACATCAGCAGACTGTACAGGATCTCCTAGGGAAAACCTTTATCAGGAAAGATAGAGCACAGACAGCGCTCAGGAAAATTTCCTGAATTATCTACGGAATCTTATTCCTTAACTCATTCTGCTATTGTTTATCACACGCTTGATAGGTCATCCACATTTCGTGTACAAAAGAAACAAATAAATTGTATAAATCAAAAGAAAACCATGATAAAACTACGATCAAGTAAAACATAAATTAATTTTAAATGATATAGATATAAATTAAATCATCTGATCTTGTGAAAAATAAGAAAATATCTGTTTATGTTTCGTCCCTGAAGCACCCTTCTTCATGCTAAAATTTTATTTTAAATTTAAAACTAAATAAAACGTTACTAATATCTCAGAACAGAACAAAGACCGAAATATTTGCACTTCTTTGAAGGTCTTTTGATCTCCATTGGTTATTTTTAAATTTGCATTATTGAGAAAATTTCAATAATAAACAATAAAATAAATTTTGACGAATTCTTAGAAAATCGAAAAATCTAAAAAGAACAATTTCAAATAGATTCGATATTGCCCAAAATCTAGTTTTTTCAACCCTTCAAATTATATGACTTATATTATGTGTTAATTAGGTGAAGGGAAAATATCGAAAAAAATTTCAAAAATTCTGTCATGAAAACAATTTTAATAGCTACATTACTTCTGAATTCACTTGAAGGATTTTTGAAGTGTTAAGGAAAAATGAAACTCGTACGAGTGGAGGTTTACCTGAACCTGGAAAATTTAAAATATCAAAATTTTTTTAAAAATTTTTAGCAACGGGAATTGATATATGTTATTAAGACATCATTATAATATATAATTAACACATTATTATATTATATCGATTTAGGAATCTAATCAATAGAGATATTTATTATTATTAAACTTTTATTTATGGTGACCAATGACATCACTCTCAAATTATTTACAGTTTATGTCCCCAGGAGGTCACGGGACCATCTTCGTTTGAGTCGCGGGGAGGGTTGTAGGGTTTGGAGTTGGAAGACATATAGATATTAATGAACAAATGTGCAAATTTTCATTAAAGATGGATAAGTAATAGCACAAACAGAAGCCAATGACGAAATTTAATTTAATTTAACTGCTAGCCAGGCTAAAAAATTGAGCGTAAAAGGTATGATTACTAAGCTTTGCTCTCGACCGGCCGGGAAGGAAGAGTGGGAGAAGCGCTTAACATCGTACATACTATCATTGAGTTCGTAAAGCTAATAATAAAGATGTTAAGAATTTAAATTTTGGTCTCAATATCTCTTCTTCTTCACTGATTTCTACCATTATTGTACTCATCCAATGGTTTGAAAAATGTAGCCTAAAACCTGAATTTGGTTTTATTATTTTAAAAAATGCGGAGGGACAAATTCGTTCATACATAAAATTCTGAATGGACCATAAACATCCGCATATTTTTATCAACTTGAAGAATTCACTGTATCATTGTACCAGCTTGACTTTCTTAAGGGAAATTTGCTAATATTTAAACTAAAGTAAATAATGATTCACAAAATTAGGTGTGGCCTGACTAGCAGTTAGTTTGTAGCAGAAATCCACTGAAAGAGTGGAGTTTATCTAAAATTTTGTTTAAATATCAATATTTAACTTTGCTCACACAGTTCTTGCTTATTGGGCTTATGTACATGCGATTCCTTAACAAGGATTTAGTTTGGTTTTGGTCACCTTCTCTCCTCATGTGATTGACATTGAATGTCATTTTTACTTCATTGTGAAATGTTTTATTTAACAGAATGTAATAAATAAATAATAGTTTAATAGATGTATTGCTAGGTAATGTTAGTGCCGAAGTAAGTAGCCAAATGTCTCAGTTTTGATAATTGTCGCAGTGCACAGTTGTTTTTTTCTTTTTATCTGTAATTCTGTTTGTAACGACCTAGAGGATTCTTAGTGCGCTCCTAGGGAATACCCAGTCCTAATTGGCAGCCATTCTGCATTGAGTGCATCAACCAGGCGGCGATGGGTCGAGAATAAATACATCTTTAATATGTGTTTCTCCCCTGGGCCTATATGGACTGTTGAGGGTAATGTTAGTTGTAATTAGGTATAAATTGTTAGGTATAGTCTAGAAGCCCAAATTAGTTTCTTTTTTAATCTAATTTTGTATGTAATTTTTTAAGATACGAAGAAATTCATTAAATTATATTAAAAAAATTTAAGCTGGAGAAATTAGCCAGGATTTCGTCCAGGATCAGAAAAATAAAATTCTCCAAAATTGTTGGATAATTATTTTATTATGCCGACTTATCTCGTAAGTCATCATCAGGGCAATAGTGATGTCTGGAGAGATCTTCGAGGGAGGTTTATGGTCACACGCTTATAAACTGACAGTTTAGTTCTGCACTCTTGAGATTTGACCATAAACCTCCTCCGGAGGTTACTAATGTAAACCAAATTCATTACAGAGCGAAATCGGACGAATAGAAGTAAGGTATTACCTTCAATGTCAAGTAGGAGTACAAAATGTATTGTCGATTTAGCTGATGTAATATTTAGGTTAGGATAATGAAATTCAATTTAGATTTATTTAGTGATAAAATAAATATTTCTGGAATAACTCAGCAATATTGAACAAATAGAAGTGGGGGTTTACCTGCTCTGTAAATATTAATTTTACGATTTGTAAATTAAAAATGTTTGTTTACCTTAATGAAATTTCGCGTGTTGCATTTAAATGTAAAATAAAAGGCTGAGTTCGTAAGTGATTAAAATCGGTCGAATAAAAGTGGGGAATTGCTTAAAATATCGAGTGCAAATGCAAAAAGTTTTTCGATATATCTGGCATAATATTGAGTTAAATTAAAATTAATTAAAATTTAAATTAATTAAAACTCAATACGGATTAGTTTATTGGTAGAAGAAGTATTTTAGGAGATTAAGGCGGGGAAATGAAGTGAAATGTCAGGTGTGAGTAAAAAAACCTTTCCACTGCAGATTGAGTAATATTTAGCTTAGTACAAAGAAACTCAACACAGATTGGTTTGATAATAAAATATATACTCTATAAGTGTGAAGAATTACACTACATTATAAAAAAATTCAAACGAAAATATTCATCAACTGCAAACTTAAGGAACCCGCTTAATTTACGCAGAATTTTATTTTTATTATATTTTATTTATTTATGCGACAGAATTTTTTTTTAGTACGTGAGTTTTTTTCTTGAACGAAAACATAAAACATTTAAGGTTTAATATTTTCTGTATGGTAAAATAAATTACATTCACAAGTTCAAAGAAAAAATTAATAATCAATTAGGAGGTAAAAAAAGGATAATTATTTTTAAACAATTAATGAGAGGGAATAGAATAAATAAATCTATCTGTCCCAGCCAGGAATCGAACCTGGATCTCCTGCTATCCGGGCCGGTGCATTTACCAGTTATGCTGCCAGGACGGCCAAATATCTCATTATATAAAGAATAATTATTTTTGTTTGTTTTTAAATAATATTTTTGGTATCGATATGATTTTGCAGTAATTTGTCATGAAAACACCCTCAATAGGTACATTCCTTCAAAACTTAACATTCCTTCGGAATTCACTAGAAATTGTAGGTAAAAGTAACTGGGACAGGGTAGTTGTGACTGGAAGTCTCTGGCAGACTATCAATAGTGATTCATTCAATGCTACTAGCTAATCGAATGTTACTGAAGAGGAGTGAAAATAAATGTGAAAGAGTGTTTCTTCTGTGGATTTGTGAGGATGATATGAAAATAGTACCTTTGTTATGTAAACATAGTGGTTAGAAGTTGTGGAGACCTCGCTTATTATTTACGCTTATCACGCAATCCCGTACACTCCACCGGGCTTCAAAAAAACTTTTCTTATCTCTATGGTTAGCCAGGATAAAATATTTTCTGAATGAAAATTGTTAATGGAAATTCTATCTATTCATAAATTATAATCGCAATTAATTCATTTTTTGCTTTACAGATTTTAGAAATGTCAATGATTATCAATAAAATAAAACAAAAACAATGAGGTATGTTCAAAAGGAGATTTTGTTGACCGTAGATATTATTCTAAGATGATTTTAGTTGGGGTTCGGTCGAGGTAGATCCAAAAAAACACAAATTAAAAAAATGTATTTTTTTAATGAAGGATTATCTGCCAACGTTTCGGCATACATTGTTAGCCATCTTCAGGGCTATCATGAAGATGAGAGAGGACGTCCTGTCCCTAAGTTCACATTTCCATGACTAACGATTTTTTTTATTTGTGTTTTTTTTGGATCTACCTCGACTGAACCCCAACTAAAATCATCTTAGAATTATTTAAATTTGTGTTTTTTGGATTTACCTTGACCGAACCCCAACTAAAATCATCTTAGAATAAAAACAATGAGTTTTCCAGTAGTCCGCGTTATCATAACTCTGGTAAACCATAAATGAATTCAAAATAGTATCATATACAAATTCAATTATAAATTTTAAACCGTAATTTAAAGATAAGAATAAATTAAAAGGCTGAGCATTAATTGAGCCTAAAGGGCTGTATTTTTTTATTAGACCTTGACCAAAAAAAAATTGTCTACTAGAAATCAGTCTTTATTTTATCAGTACAATGCTACACATAAAATTTCAAGAAGAAAAACAGGTAAATATGTTTTCTAGACTGTTTAATAAAAACCACTACTATATTATAATTTTCGCTTTGTAACTTCTATATTATTTTTTAAGAAAATAATAGTAACCCTTTGCTGAATTTTATTGCTCTAGCTGTAGTGGAATATATATTTTTATTCGCACTTATCCTTTTAGGTAATTCCCACTCCCATGGAATGGTTTTAGCTCAAGAACGAACTCAGTCTTTCTTTTGACATATAAAAGCCGATTTCATTAAGAAAAGTAACTAATTTTGGCTTCTAGGCCATTAAATTAAAATTTAAGGTCATATAAACCACTACTCGTAATTGTTTAATTTAAACATTTTTTTTATATATGATATTTCGGTAAAATATTGAAATATGAAAATATGATTTCGTTCTACACTTAATTCCTGGTCCTATTAGTTGGATTTTACTCAATAGCAATCTTAGCATTTCATTTTGCATTTAAAAGCAACATGCTAAATTTCATTAAGAGAACTAAAAACTATGGAAGTTTTAAAAACTAAAAAAAAAAAAAACTATGAACTAAAAACTGCAGAGCTTATTATGGCACAGACACACACACACACACATAAGTTGATGTATATTTATTCATATATGTATGTGTGTGCGTTTCCGGATATATGAATACAACTTTTGATGCCTAGAGGGTAGAATTGGAGAAAGTATCGTAAACATTTTTAAAAATCCTGTCAAGAAAACTACCTGAATAGCTACATTCCTTCGAAATTTGCTAAAATTTCATACCGTTTATGATTCAGGAGAATAAATATTTTTTTAAGTACATAGATGTTTGCCTTGCAAACTTCTGAGAGAGGGAAACCCGTTGGAAATAATTCCTTAATAATGTTCTGTACTTTAAATAAATATGATATGTGGAGACTCTAAAAACTTGTAAATTTATTGAAATATAAAGAAGTCATTTGCATTAAGCTTATTCCCTAATAAAGCATCTGATACACAATTAAGGCTTTTCCAAAAGTTGTAACTCAAACTTCGACATACGTGCATTTTTTATATGAACAATGGCGGAGTTATAATTATGCATAACATTTTTCTGAGCCAAAATTCCATTTTTGCACAATTTTTAGAGCTCATTGCGTACAGGATTCAATCGCTTGCCTTCAAATATCAGATATTACCCAGAGGGCATATGGGAAAATGGCTCTCTCCCACGAATTTATGAAGAATGGAATTCCCATACATTCCATTAAAGGTATTCAGAAGAATTCCCAAGTTACATTTCCATTAAAGATATTCTCATGAGTGAAATCGCTGAACTTGAAAGAACAATAAACATTGTTAAAAGATTTAAAATAATACATGATAAAAGAACAGACTTCGAGGTTAATAGGGCTCATCAGAGCAGGGAAGAAGTGTGTGCCTATATGTTTGACAATATCATTTTATCCAATTTATTAAATTTTTTAAATGAACAAATCGATTTCACGTGACAGATAATAATTGATTTGAACTAAACTCCTCAATAGACCAAAAAGAAAATATCTTGTATGCATACGGCCTTGTTTCAAATAACGGAGAAGACGTATTGGACAGAGACATAAAAATCCTTTGTGACTGGGACAAGAGACGAATGGGGTTTACCAAGCTTATTTCAATATTTGCCAACTTTTTGTTTACCGCAATAAATTCTGATATGCATCAGTGACGCAAGCCCTAAATAAATTAGTTTTTTGTTACTTCTGAGAAAGTTCTAAGTGTACATTCTAAGTAAATCTTATTGAATATCATACAGGTAAACGCCAAAATAATTGAGGTCATAACATTCAGGAATGCCGACCGGATTCACTAAAAAGCAATTTTGGAGTCCTATAGAAAGGGTGTGAGCTAATACACTCCTTCAGAATTTATATGAGTATACACACACACACACACACACACACACACACACACACACACACACACTCTATTCTTAGAATTTGCGAGGAGGGTGCTGAAGGGCTGGAGTGACAAGCCTAATGTTTCCACATCTACAGTGTTCATGNAATATTACAGTTAATTATGAAGCTTTTTATTTTCTTCAAATATTATGTGTTATTTTTCAAGGTTATTTTATTTATTTTAGAAATTACATCCTGCACAGCGTGCATCTTGCAATGTGCTCTCATAGTATACAATAAATATGTACTAATATAATAATAATGTGTTATTATCGACCCGAATCGAATAAGTCGAATAAAGTAAAAATTGTCTCTCAAATTTGTATATATTGGGCTTAAAAAAAATAAGGAATAAGAAAATACGAAAAGAAAACCTTAAAGAAAGTAATATGTATAAGTTTGGGATGAGAGAGATAAAGTCTTTCCTGTTACAAACAATTTTTTTATTTACGACCAATTTCTGCGTCTATATTCCATCTTCAGGCTCTATAGAGTGTCACAAAATACGGTATCCCGACCACACCCTGATACACACCCAGTATCCCAACGATGACTCTGAGGGGAGAACCATATTTTGCAGAACATGAAGATGGTGTATTGACACCGAAACCGATCGAAATTAAAAAAAAAAAAAATATTTGAAACAGGAAAGACTTCTTGAGTACTAGAGTGATCCTGTAAGCTGCAGAAAAAAAATAAATATGTCTAATTTCATATGAGTGCGATATTGAAAAGTTACTAAAAGTACGTCGCAACGGAGCAGCTTGAAATAAGGAAAATTTATTATAAATAAGAGTTAATATCTAATTTCATCATCTTAAAAGTTAGGATCTTCCTCAAGATTCTTTTTGTAAGAATAGAAGACCTTCGTAGAGATTCCTGTTCGTATAAAAAGTAGTTGTGTGGAATGCCACCTTCTGTGCAGTACAGGTGTCGTGACGAAGGAGATTACAAAGAGCTGTCATTAGCCATACAACTAATCTCCTTTCAACAGACAAGCCTCATCACCTCTTAAGTATTATGTAAAAAGTGAACATTTTAAATTTAATCTAACCACCAACCAATTTAATACGAAGTTAGGCCTATCTTATAGAAGGGAGGAACGTAAGTTTCATTATACTAAGTCTAACTGTCTCCAAGTGATATCATGTAAGACGGCGGACATTTTTCTATTCTATTTATCGATTCTGTGTGCCCTCTAACGTAAAAAAAAAACAAATTTTGAGGGAGGTCGTTGTATTTATTTTCAGATCGAGTACAATAGTTTATTTGTCTCTAAGAAACTAAATGAAAAACGAAAATGGTCGTTGAGAAAAATATGTAGAAAAATGTCTGCTCATCCCGAAGACGGAAAATAAAGTATCCTAAATGAGGCCATGACAGATGAGAATGGAGGAGGGGATTTTTCCGGAACCTATTTCAACGAAAATAAAAGTATGGTCCGTTAAAAATTATATGCGTATGTAAGTGTGTGCATTTGCCTCTACGCGCACTATTGTATGCAATTTTTAAAATAATGAAACTATGTTCGGTATTCAAACTTTTTTTTTTTTTAACTCTTGAATAAGTTCATTGAAATCGGAGAGGGGAGAAGGGTTTGGGGGAGGGGACATAATTTAAAATCCTAATATCGTTAAAATTACGAAAGAAATGTGCAGATTAAAATTGGTGTATATTTATTAGAGAATTTTTGTTGGGGTTCGATCAAGGTAGATCCAAAAAAAAAAAAGTTTTTTCTTTTAATATCTACCTTAACCGAACCCCAACAAAAAATACATCTAATAATTATATCTACGATCAAAAAACTCTCCTTTGGTGTATAATGTTTTTACACATTAGTTGGGAAGAGAATAAAGGATATTATAATTGATGGTTAATGCAAATGTATCCCGTCTAAACACATTTAAACAAAATTTCCTGTGATTATGGAATCACAAATTTGAAATGCAACACACACCTTATCCTTGTTCATTAAGAGTCAACGAACATTTTATTCTGATATTCAATAATACCTGTTCTTATATTTCTATTTTGCACAAAGATTTTAGCAATGTTGCTGAGCAATCTTCCTACAAAATACCTTATGATAAGTGAATAGACATCCTATTGTTCTTTGTACTAGCGGTATGTAAATATAAAAGAATAGATATCCTCCCAAAAATGTGCATGAATTTAGGGTATCTCGAATCATTTAAATCTATTAACACCTACATTTTATTTTTTGCTAATGTTAATGTCTGTTGGGTCGATGAGTAAGTTGCTATTTCTTTGTCCATGAAACGCATCTGTCAAAGTTAACCTCAGATAGGAAAATGCACAGGTTCTGTAAACAAAAGCCATGCCAAACAACAACTACTTGTCCTGTTATTTACTTATTGTTACTACAAATTTCATTATATATTTACGATATTTTTGTCATTATTGGGGATTTTAGTGGTCCTTTAACTGATTACTGAAATTACTATATTATAATATATACTTCAATATATTATCAACTAACTAAAGGCAATAGAAATAAATACATTCAGAATACCATTTAGAAAGTTAAAGATAGAAATATATATTTTATAAGATCTCAAAATATACATTCATGATTGCTCTATAGTTAACATTCTTAAATCTATTTCCATCTATACGTGAGAAGGCTTATGTTTATTGAACCCAATCTCTTATCGCTAGCAGTTTGAAAAGAGATAACATTTAGAAACGTGCACAATTAGCGAGGTTGGAATAAAACAAAAAAAGAGGACAGTAAATTTGGACCGTTAACCACCTCTTTGGCAGGAACTTATCAATAGGAATTTGATATGGAGTTGGGAATTTTACGAAGGCAACCATTACATGTCATGGTGTAAATTATAGGTTCTGATTGATAGAATGTTGTTTAATAAATATTTTTTGTACTCCTGGGTAAATTTTCAATAAATATTTTTTAAGGTTAATAATAAGGACTACCTGAGGATATTTTAGGGTTTCTAACTCACATTTTTTCAGAAATTAGGAGAAGTAATGATTCCTGTAACTTACTCATGTATAATGACGTCACATAAAATAATTGTTAATTTCCGGCAGATTTTGATTTTGGTGAATTCCAGTGGGATTTAGCTATTAAGGTTTTGAGCATAATTTTGAAAATTCTGTCGGTTTTTCACCCTATTTTTCTCTAAAATAGCATATATTCTCGAGTTAATTATTATTATCATTATTAGGCATTTCACTCTTATCTATGTCCAACTGTAATTAAACATGAGAAATCTGCTTACTTTGCGCTGTTCCATCATCTTCTATATTGATGTCAGCTTACATATTAGAAAAAGAAAAGCTTGTTTAATGATAGTTCAAATGAATAATGAGTAACGTAAGGTAACGGAGTAAATAAGTGAATTATTCATTATAGTAGTTTCTTGATATTTAACTGCGAAATTAGAATTTCACGTAAGAATCAATATTAATGTTTAGATTTTTTAAAGTTAAATAAGAAATCATTTTCGAACAATACACAATAAAGATATGGTTGATGATTGGTTGGCAGTCGAGTTTTATTCCAGATAAATTAATCAGGGTTTCAACCAGGAATTAGACAAATAAAATACTCCAAAATTATTGGGTAATTATTTTATTATTCCCAACGTTTTGACTTAACTTGTAACTCATCATCAGGGTGATAGTGATGTATGGATTGATCTTCGAGGGTGGTTTATGGTCTCAGAATACAGATTTAAACTGCAAATAAAACGTGAAAAAGAAAAATTGTGCTTTTAGTCATACATTCTTATATTGATTTAACGGTAAATGGCTATTTTCGTTATGAAAATTCAAAATTGTGGCCTTTACAGAGATTTTAGCCATATGTATTCATTCATAGACATTGGTCACAACCATATTCTGGTGGGTAGCAACTTCCCAGTCAGTCTGCAGCTGGTCTCGTGCGTCTGCTGAGGCAGCTTACATACACCTCACTTTTGTCCTGCATACTCACCGTCTTTCAGAGCTTCCCGTTCGTCAGCATTCTTCTGGGGACTTCACTCTCATGCCATTCTTACTACATGTCCGGCCTAATGATACCTTCCTATATTTATAGAATTTCCAGCACCTACAATTCTAATGTATACTTAAGATTTCTGGAAATAAATTTGTATTCTATTCTGTATCTCCGTTCAACTGGCAGAGTTAAGCTTTCTTATTTCTCTTTCACACTATTTACTTTCAAAGGGAGCCGAATATCCTCCATAATAAGGTTCTCTCAAAGGCCCTAACTTCATCTGCTTCGCTCGAGTCAATGTCTTGTACAGATCAATCTCAGTCCCGTTCGGATATATCGGCACCTAAAATGTTTGGGGAGTCCATTGTAGAACCGGTTGAAAGCTGCAATTTTTCTGTTGATTATAATTACAGTTATATGTGAGATGGTAAAATTTTGGTTATTATAAATGGTGTAAATTGCATTATTTTTGGATGAATGGATGAACTATGGACAAGCAGACTGCAGGCAGTGCGATGCATCGTAGTGTACCAAGGGCCGCCCCACCATCTCTAGCCGGCTTGTTGATCCACTCAGACTGAGAAACAAGATATCGCGACCTTCGCGCGAGTGGGGAGACTAGACAATGTGGGGTCCGGCGAGGCTTGACACGAACCTCGCCTCATTCTTCCATGAATGTTCAATTTCAAGCTAACTAATTCACTTGAGTTAATTTTTTTTTTAATTTATTTATTTGGTTATTACATTCTGTAAATAGGTTTACATTTTGTAATTGCTCACAATGTTGAATGCCCGTGAGTGGCATTGACATGATGGTGAGAACGGCCAGTGCTCCGGGTTGAGATAATTAGTTAAAAAAAAAAAACAATTTTATTACGGCTACTTCAATATTTGAAATTTTACAAGCGTGATTCTATGTAATTCTTATTAGCAAGAACTCTATGCTGCGTAAAGTAATATTACAGTTAATTATGAAGCTTTTTATTTTCTTCAAATATTATGTGTTATTTTTCAAGGTTATTTTATTTATTTTAGAAATTACATCCTGCACAGCGTGCATCTTGCAATGTGCTCTCATAGTATACAATAAATATGTACTAATATAATNTATCTATAAATATTAATATGAAATACATAAATTAAAATATGTATGTGACAGTTTCACCTGTGGGCCGTAGACTTCTTTAACTTAAACAAACTAGTTAAAAACTATTTTTTGTTCTTATAGATTTCGTCATGCCTTCATAATATCCTTCACAAATAGATAATTTTAAATATCGCAGTTCCAGTACTTTAATTTTTATAATGAACATAATTAAAAAAAAAAAAAAGAACATATTACATTAAATTGTTAATTATGTAAGAAATTGAAGTATTGAGGAATAATTGGCAGTGTTTTTTATTATATAATTTCTAAATATACAGGTTTGGAATCACCAAAACATCGAATTTTCAATAAATTAATATAATTCAGTTTTAATTAAAATAAACTAAAAAGTAATAAACTTTAAAATGTATGA
Organism: Oncopeltus fasciatus; assembly: GCA_000696205.2. NCBI lineage: Eukaryota > Metazoa > Arthropoda > Insecta > Hemiptera > Lygaeidae > Oncopeltus > Oncopeltus fasciatus. The sequence goes on along the minus strand of KZ808659.1, from coordinate 65,301 downwards.
ATTATTTAGATTAAAGATATTTTTAGTTATTTATCTTGTTACTAAAAATAATCTTCGCTCATGCAGGAGTTCTTCTCATGAATCTCAATTACAGAAGATTGATTTTTAATAGAGTCAACAAATATGGAGTTAAAGAAAGATAGCTCCAGAGATGTGGAGGAAAGAAGTAAAGAAAGCTGTAGTACACCATCTGATGAAAGATTCGTCTGCGTCGTCCTGGCCTAGCGCGGGAATCCCCCGCTAGTGCTGCCATCTCTGGCTCTCCTCTTGAACTTCTCTATTCGGATAACCTTCTCCTCTATGATAGTCCACTTCTCCCTGATATCTCAGTTGCACCCGGGGACACGCTCCAACTTATCATACATCCTTTCGACTTTTAATTAAAAAAAAAAAAAAAAAAATTATCCGCGACTTACGCCCGGGTTGAATCCCCCGCTCTCATTCGCAATACCTGCTGTTCTGGCGAATGCATGGTGTGTAGCCGTAGGTCAGTTGTTCCACTTTCTTCACATCTACACCTAACCTCTCGCCTTTTCGGTTCTCCCTTAATTTTCTTCCCGGTCGGGCTGCCGGACCCTCAAAATTTTCAGTTAACAAAAGAGACCCAACAGTAAGCTGTGCTATAAAGAGTATGAACTTTGAAGACTATGAAACGCTACCGACTACGAATGTCACCAGCCACATGATGGCTGGAGCATTTGCTGGTATTATGGAACACTGTGTAATGTACCCAATGGATTCTGTCAAGGTAATTTATTTAATTCTGTCATCCAGTAGTGTTTAGTTTGTGTGGCGCGGGCTGTCAAAGTCTCATGCCTAACTCTGATGTGTACTCATCAACTTCTTACAGGTTATCTTTCCCATCACCCAAAATTTTAGCTATTTTCATATTATCTTTGTCTTTATTGACTTTCAGCATGGGTGATTGGTAATTTTAATTATTTATAACATAAATATTTAGTAAACTTATGCCTGAAAAGAAAAATAAATTTTACAAAATATATATTTTACCCTAGCTTGTAGAACCTTCCCATCATCGTTAGAAAATAAATATTAGAAAGACTGATTTTTCAATATTTGTTATTATACAATATTCTTTGTAAAAACAATACAAGGTTATTTTTATTTAATAACTTATTTGTTATAAACTAATTTTAATTTGACAATTAAAAGTTTTAAAGTAATTTATTTCTGGAGATTAAACATTTGATACAATTTTTCTTTTTCTTTTATTTTTATTAATTACCTGATGAATGGTGTGCAATTATTTCATCCCAATTATTTTAATTGTTATTTCATTAATGCAATCTTTGGCTTATTTTCATTATTCATACCGAAATTTTAGTCCTTTGTCATCTTTAAATATATGTTTTTAATATTGTCGTTATGTTAATCTTATTTTCTTGTATAGTGATTAGATGAAATAGGTCTATTTATTATAGTCAAACCTTTAATTTATTTTTCCTGAAGAAACATTTCTTAGCTTTATTACTTATATGAAAGTGCTTGCTCATATTTATTGAACTTGTGTATTAATCCCTTCAATAGCTCGCTGACACACTGTCCTGCTAAGGAAGTCAATGATTTAATATGATGACGCTCTGTCCTTGAATACATTTCCTCTTAAATTACATTCTATTATTCTTCAATCTCATGTGTTTCTATTTATGCTTATGACATGATATCTTTTCCTCATAAAGGCTTTCTACTTCTCACTTCCAAATTAGCTTTTCTAAGGTCAATTGCCATTTTTAACTTTTTCTAGCACTTAGATCCTTTTTTCTATTTGTATTAGTTTCACTTCTCTTGTTTTGTAGGAGTACTTTCAAATTTTTTAAATATTACTTGATTGGGTTGTTTTGCTTTGTGATTATCATTATATACACAGCATTGTAAAAATAAAATAAAAACCTGAAGTATTTATATCGTCCAGACTTTGATTGGCATAATTTTTTATGAATACTGAGTAAATTCATTATTTTTTAGTAGAAATCAAATATATATATGTTTGATCAGACTAAAGATATAATTATCAGGGGATTGATTATTATGGGTCAATTCTGGGGTTACTTCTCAGTTATTATCCATTAAAGATTTTTGTCCTCTTGATTACAATGTAAAAATGAACTTAAAAAAGACTATAACACCTGTTTTATAGTTTCCTTTTTGAGATATTTAAATATTGATTGAGGCCATTGTGTGAATATTTTTTTCAGAAATAATGATTATGGCAATATCCTGTTTCACGTTTATTAACTTTTTAATATTTATATTTTAGATAAATTAATATTTATTTATAGATAGAATTTTCAGTATCTTTCAAATTATACTCTCGTGGTATTGAGGGCAAGGTTTAAGCACTGCTTATACTGGTTTTGGCTATTTGTTCAAATTTCTTTGTATAAATTAATTGGTTAATAGATAACAAAATTAAAATATATATACATTGTCTGATCTTATTTTTGCTTACACTTCCTGTTTATTACTCAACCCAATATGACAAATTTATAATTAAATATTAGAAATATATTTTTGAATTAGTAGCCTTTTGTGTTAATTTCATGCATCTATAAACCAGATTATAAACATCAATAATTTAAGATCTTCTATATTAATAACAAAATTTAATGGAATTAAAATGTTTGTTGCCTGTTAAGGAACTGAATATCATAAATTCATATCATCTAATTAAAAAAATCAAGGTGTAAATAGTCTAGTTATCTTTGTGCTTATCTTGCCATTTTCACTGACAGATTCATTCAGAAAGTATACAAAATCAGCTATAACCGTGAACCCAAAACTTAAAATGTACAATTTATATAGATTAGATAATATTACTGTTACTGGTTAATAGTTATGTATATATNTTTCTATTTAACCTTATTTTGTGAACAATTGGATGAATATATATATATAAAGTATATATAGAAAATGAAACATACGGCTGCAATATGTAGAAATCATGACAGGTGGGATAGAGAGTGCTGTGCACACACAAAAAGAAAATATCACAAGGAGCAAAATTTTTGGGGATCTCTCGCCCTTTGTCGGTGAGAAGTCCTTCTTATATATTAAATATGTAATAATAATAATAATGAAATCCTATTTTCCTAAAACAATATCTAATATCATAATCTGATCTAAATTTGACTTTAATTATGAGACAGATAACGTGTTTTATGTTAGATTAGAAGGGAAAGTGATGCATTAGGTAGGGTTGTAGGCTTCTGTGTTATGCCAGTAGAAGCCATCCTGAAGGCTATGTTGATCCCTGTGGTTTATGTGTATATGTCCTGAGATCTAGTTGTCATCTGTAATAATCAATGAGGCTGACCTTGTCTAAGCTCTGCTCTATCTTTCCTTTGCATTTGTTATAACATTAATAAGTGCTCCATGTATAATTGGCCCTATAAAATATACTGTCTTTATGCTTATTTTATTTTTAGCAATTGTTTTCACAGTTTACACTTCATTCTTAGGCTATAATTGATAGAATACAAATTTATAAATAAATATATACACATGTAATAAGTACTATTCAAATTAGAAACACCTGCCATTTTTTTTAGTTTTCAAAACTTTCTAATGATATAATAAACAATATAGTATAAAGAGTTTGGTAGTCTATGAAATGACTTTTACAGCTTTGTTCTATTACTTTTATGTAATCCATTGGCAAACTCACTTGCTCGAATAGGATTGCACTCAGAGCACTTCGATTTCACAGTAATTAATTAGGGGTACTGGCAGTTGACAGTTAAAAGGCCTAGAGTTCACCCTTCTCTTAGCCATTTCCTTTCTATCCTTTGCTTCTTTAGCAGCCATTAAGGTCACTACTATGGTCACCTTGTCTATTACGTATGTTCAGACTGAGTTCCCATTTCTTTATGCCTACTTTCTTCATTTCCAATTTCTCTAGACCCCTTCTTTGCCTCATGATGATTAACATGATTATGATGTTTCATCAGTGCATCCTCAAAAAGGTGACTACTTCTTTCTATTATGATAGACACAAATAAAAACAAAGACATTGGTTAGTGTTCTTTAACCCAATTATTTTAGAGAAGTCCAGTTTGGTATACAATGAGAAATTCACAACACTTTTCTCTTCTTTATTAACTTCATCCTATGTTCTTTCCAGGAGGGATTTGAGCATCCTGATTGATTTATTATTTGGTGCTCTCATTTCTTCTTGAGCCACAATCTTCCCTATTTGAAATTGGAACATGCCCTTCATAAGATAAAATTTCAAACTTTAAAAAAAATATTTCTCCTGACATATACAGTCCATATCAACTCATCCTCTGTTGTTTAATGACAGCTCTTAAATAAGCACTTATTCATTCTTAAAACCATCATGAAATGAAGAAATTCCCATCTTTCTAGTCTATCTGCAAACCTCTGAAAATTAATCAGTATATATATATAATTTCTGGAGATTAAACATTTGATACAATTTTTCTTTTTCTTTTATTTTTATTAATTACCTGATGAATGGTGTGCAATTATTTCATCCCAATTATTTTAATTGTTATTTCATTAATGCAATCTTTGGCTTATTTTCATTATTCATACCGAAATTTTAGTCCTTTGTCATCTTTAAATATATGTTTTTAATATTGTCGTTATGTTAATCTTATTTTCTTGTATAGTGATTAGATGAAATAGGTCTATTTATTATAGTCAAACCTTTAATTTATTTTTCCTGAAGAAACATTTCTTAGCTTTATTACTTATATGAAAGTGCTTGCTCATATTTATTGAACTTGTGTATTAATCCCTTCAATAGCTCGCTGACACACTGTCCTGCTAAGGAAGTCAATGATTTAATATGATGACGCTCTGTCCTTGAATACATTTCCTCTTAAATTACATTCTATTATTCTTCAATCTCATGTGTTTCTATTTATGCTTATGACATGATATCTTTTCCTCATAAAGGCTTTCTACTTCTCACTTCCAAATTAGCTTTTCTAAGGTCAATTGCCATTTTTAACTTTTTCTAGCACTTAGATCCTTTTTTCTATTTGTATTAGTTTCACTTCTCTTGTTTTGTAGGAGTACTTTCAAATTTTTTAAATATTACTTGATTGGGTTGTTTTGCTTTGTGATTATCATTATATACACAGCATTGTAAAAATAAAATAAAAACCTGAAGTATTTATATCGTCCAGACTTTGATTGGCATAATTTTTTATGAATACTGAGTAAATTCATTATTTTTTAGTAGAAATCAAATATATATATGTTTGATCAGACTAAAGATATAATTATCAGGGGATTGATTATTATGGGTCAATTCTGGGGTTACTTCTCAGTTATTATCCATTAAAGATTTTTGTCCTCTTGATTACAATGTAAAAATGAACTTAAAAAAGACTATAACACCTGTTTTATAGTTTCCTTTTTGAGATATTTAAATATTGATTGAGGCCATTGTGTGAATATTTTTTTCAGAAATAATGATTATGGCAATATCCTGTTTCACGTTTATTAACTTTTTAATATTTATATTTTAGATAAATTAATATTTATTTATAGATAGAATTTTCAGTATCTTTCAAATTATACTCTCGTGGTATTGAGGGCAAGGTTTAAGCACTGCTTATACTGGTTTTGGCTATTTGTTCAAATTTCTTTGTATAAATTAATTGGTTAATAGATAACAAAATTAAAATATATATACATTGTCTGATCTTATTTTTGCTTACACTTCCTGTTTATTACTCAACCCAATATGACAAATTTATAATTAAATATTAGAAATATATTTTTGAATTAGTAGCCTTTTGTGTTAATTTCATGCATCTATAAACCAGATTATAAACATCAATAATTTAAGATCTTCTATATTAATAACAAAATTTAATGGAATTAAAATGTTTGTTGCCTGTTAAGGAACTGAATATCATAAATTCATATCATCTAATTAAAAAAATCAAGGTGTAAATAGTCTAGTTATCTTTGTGCTTATCTTGCCATTTTCACTGACAGATTCATTCAGAAAGTATACAAAATCAGCTATAACCGTGAACCCAAAACTTAAAATGTACAATTTATATAGATTAGATAATATTACTGTTACTGGTTAATAGTTATGTATATAT
>KZ808659.1:4835-37959 GCA_000696205.2 Oncopeltus fasciatus | reverse complement strand
AAAAAAAATGCTTTGAAAAGTAATTTTTTCTCAAGATTTTCAAATTCTATTTTGAATATTTATAAATAAATTTGTTTAACTCTTTTTTTCGGGCTTCATTGAGTGCTTTGACTGATGTCCCCATTATTTTTCAGTGTCAAAAGTAGAGACAAAACTCAATTAAATATAGTTTTAATCAAGAACTCACCACGAATGTAGGATGGTAATTGAACACAGGATAAATGCAGTGGGTAATAAACTAGATTTACATAGAAATAGAGAATTTACAATTGAGCTGGCTATGACTCAAAAATTGGTTTATAAAATTCAAGATATATTAAGACCGTTTTCCATTCCAAATCTGCTTACACAAAGTAAGATGTCACTAAATTGGTTTATAATTCAAAAAATAACTCCATGCTGCAGCATAGGACAAGCAAAAGAGTTAATATTAGGAAAGGCTGAAATTCTATCCCCCCCCCCCTCCATGGGAAAAAATATGATTGTCCCTAAAGACAATGATATTAAACAAAAACTAATTATTATTGTCTAAAAAAATAACTAATTTTTATTGTCTAATACCGTCATTTTTATTCATGGTTAGTATTAATAATTTATTAATTTATTAGTGAGGTGTATTAAGAGTATCCTAATGCAGCACTTTATGCTGGAACTTAGTAAGTTTTGGTCCTGTGTAAAAATGTCATTTAGAAATTTCCTCTCTGAATGCTTATTAGAGTATCACATTTACACATCACAGAGTATTCACACTTACCTAAAATTCAACAAATACATGCATTTATCCAGAAAATCCTTGAAATAATATGCAGTGAACCTCCCTCCATATTCTCCAATAAAGAAGTCATCAAGAAATATGCTCATATTGATGGGCTCTGAAACACAGACGTGCACCAGAGTGCATTGCCCAAAAAAGTTGCTATAATGGCTTAGATGAAACATGTTATGAATTATTTTCTGGTTATTAGGTTATCAGTATTTTGAGATCTTATGAAATGAATCTATCAAATAATATTTCCACAGGTCCATAATTAATTAGATAAATAAATAAATAATTAATTAATTTAAAAAATAGTAATTGTATTTGATATTAATAATATGTTTTTGTGAACAGTAAACCTATTTCCACTCTCTTCAAATATTTAAATTACTAATATTTGTCTTACTAGGTTTCATGTGTAAAAATTAAAGTTTGTTTCTGCTTTGTATTTATAAAAAGACGAAATTTCAATACCATATGCAGAAGTGACTTGTGATACATATTTTTCAATTTTAGATTTTTAAATTATCAGGAGAAAGAAAATATGAGCTGTTCACATTCTCATGTTATTTTTGGAGAGATCTGTTCTCTTTCAAAACCATATACAGCACTTTGGTAGTGTTACCATCGTCTGTAAACCTTATTCCTTTACTCTGTAAAAGCTATTCAAACCTTGTTTTAATTGCCTTTCTAATTCTAATTTTTACATCTGTAGTAAATACTCCACAAGAAATTATAACTGGTCTTTTGTTGCTGTACCTCTTTGTTTGCATGAATTTATGAGTTTCAGATCTCTTCCCTCTCTATTGCCACATTATTTTTAAGTGTTTCTCAGTTTAAGAAAAAAGTATTATAGTTACCAGTCATTATTAAAAGAATTAAAAAAAAAAAAAAATTGTGAGAGTACCTCTGACCCATTTGTAGTTATTTAGAAAATATACTCACCATTGAATTTCTTGCTAAATTGCATTAGGATAATTCAAGTATTTGTGAAGTCTTGAATGCTAAAATTTATTATTAAAAAAAGAGAAGAAAACAGGTACTGTTCATACTTTAATTAATCTTATTGATATCTTTAATGTACAGATTTTTAAAAATAAATATTATTATTGAAATATTATATTTTGGCTTTCACAAGTTGAGGAAATATTTTGTGTTCTTTAGTAAAGAAGGAAGTCAAAGAAGAAAAAAAAAAAATATGTATAATGAGTTGCATCATACATTTTATTTTTGTTTTCTTCTTTATTTACAAATAATTAGTTTTGTTAAAAATATTTGCCTTGTTGATCAAAGGTACTGAACACCAGAAATATATTAAATCAATTTTAGAAGTAAAATAAAGGATGGAAAATGAAAATTAATGTTTATTAACTAAAAGGATAATAAATCCTTTGAGTTTTGAAACACCAGTCGTGATACTTTTCTTTTTTAAATGTTCTTTTATTACTTGTGGCTAAATGAATATTTGCAAACTTTGGCCTTTTGAATATCTAATTCTCTTCTTAGTACTTTCTTGACCTATCCTTGTAATTAATTAGTAATACAGTATTAAAGCTATATTTAAAGCTTTTACTTATTTCAGAACAAACTTTGCCTCTTTTTTTTTTTTTTTGCCATGCCTAGTTGTTTGTAATAACATTGTACCAGAATTTATATGCTTCTTTTTTTATTCTTTGGTCATATGAGTTTCCTTTACTTCTGTTTTAATTTAAGAAACAATGGTCAGTATATGATATAGAAGAATGTTTGCCAATGATTAAAAAACTGTAATTTTTAATTTATTTTTGTGACTTGAGACTTATGAAATGGTCTAATGTTGTAGTATGACACATGAGTTCTCTTTCACTTGATTTTTGTAGAAATCTCAGATCAGGAGGGGAGTATTAACCTTGAATCTTATAGATTTTTCCTGCTCTAGCATTTTAGAGTACAAAGGGTGGAGTCGGGGTTCTGTGAACCTACACCACCTTAATAGATATCGATGAGTCTATCCTATAGAGTAGTGCTGTAGTGTAGAACTGTACTTCCGGAGATGGAGCACAGCTGTATTTGATTATATTAGTTTTATAAATTCATCTACTTTGTTCAAACTTTTTAAAATATTTTTGAATATTTGTTGAATCTTGTTTAATGTATTTTCATTCATCAAGAAGTCTGGTTTTTCTGAATCGTGGTACCAAGTTCTTTGAACTCGTTTGCCTCCTGCATCGATAATTATAAAAATAATTATAATAAATATCGTAAAGCAAAGAAATAAAGGGGTTATGTCTCAATTTCTTCTGTTCACTTACAAAGTATTTCAATATTAAATACAATACATTCTCTTGCTCACATACATAAAGTAAATGGTACTTTTTAATAAATCTTCTTTGCTTTACGATATTTATTATAATTATTTTTTTATTATTAACAGACAGTGAGATGCAATTTCAATTTTAAAGTAGTTTGCTCAAGAGTCTGTACCTTGTATAATTAACTTACTGATCTGTAATTAAATCAAGTAAGTGCTGATATATCTTTAAGAAAATTAGGAAAATGAAGTGAGTATTTCTTAAATGTGATCAGCACAAAAAGTAATAATAAAAAATATTCTAAATTAATATTTCTAATAATACATTTATAAATTAATACTATATTTTGTTTCTAAAGTAATATTATATTTTGATCTTCATGCAGTTTCTCTTTGTTTGATTATTCATACAACTTCCACATTAGGTCAACCTAGTTAAATGAAGCTGTGCTGTTTCTTACACTTTATATATTCATTTTGCTTATAACAGCTAAAAATATGAGATAATGAAATAAACAAATACTTAATTATCATTATAATAATATGCTAATAAAAATTAGTAGCTACTTGCTTTGGAAAATATTGGTGATTAAAAAACCTAAAGAAAAAGGATAATATATAATTATTTATTGTATAATCCAAGTGTGACATATGTATCCCTACATAAATGGAATTCTGGATCTTTTACAATTAAAAAAACCTAGAACATTTTCTTTTACAGGTAATATTAATAAGGAAGAATGAATTGGCTACAATGCTCACTTAGTACATCACAAATTAATTAATTTTGAATTTGTAGGAATATTCCTGTAAACTTTGGCATAACTAATTCTATACAGAAAGTGATTTTTATTTCTTTCTAGTAAATTCTGATGCCTTATAACATTTGATTATCTTCAGTGTAAAATAAAACTTAGTTTTGTTACCTATCTAGCCTAACTTCTCATTAAATTTAGTATTCCCACCCTCCCAGAATTCCAGACTTTAGCTCTGTTTTATTTTTTGATAAAACATCTTACATATTAAAAAATAATGTTGAGTTGTAATTGGCTTTAGTATTGTTTTGTTAGTTTGCCCATCTCCGGCATCAATTTTTGCTTGCATGCTGAGTTTTATTGGTGTTGTTCTGGAAATTGGTTAATTGCTCCTAGTAATTACTGGTTGCTCGATTAACATGAAGTTCTCATAGATTGCTTTCCATTCACAAAGCAAAACATGTATCAGATGGTATATTATAATTTTTATTTTCTTGTATTAGAAACTCGTCGATTTCTGTACCTCTCATTCTGTTGTGTATGAAATGTATATTTTTGTCTGTGATAAAATGTTATTGTTAATTTATTTTTTTACATAAAATAAAGTTAAAAAAAATTGTTTATATAATGATGTTCACTTTGAGATGAAGTAATGTCATTTTTAAACTTTAGGAATTTGGTAATTCATTAATACCCCCAATGATTTATTTTTCCTTTAATTAGTTTAAAAGTGATTTGTTATAATACACCCCGAGATATGTGGTCAGAACCATTTTGTACATAATTTATTGTAAGAAAGAAAAAAATAGAAATATTTGTGAAGAAGAGTGAAATTATATATTTAATTAGTGAGTTGTATGAATACAGTTCTTTGGGGATTCGAAAATGGTGCTAATTTTAGTGTGTGATGTATAGATTGAAAAAAAAAATATATGTACAGTTTCCTAAATGTGTAATATACTTAGCAAGTTTGCCTCTGTTGCTTTTGCACAATTTGTACAGGGTAAGAAGAGATTTTCTGTCTACCGATGAACTGTTTTGAACTTCAATAACCATAATTAAGTGTTTCATTACACTTCTGTATTATAACAGTAGTTTATGAATGACAAGGAAGATTGTTAACCATATTAATTTTAAATAAATTTCTTTGTGAACATTATTTATTTATTTATTTAATTTTTACCTTATTGATTAAAGCCCTCAAAGTCAGTTTGTTCATCATATTTCAAACAGTTATCCATGTTGTTTAATAGTCTAATCTTTAGAGCCATAACAAAGCCATGGGTTAGTAGTAGATTTCTTTTAGGGAAATTAAAGATAACTTACCATGACTTGATTTTTAAAAAATGTTTGATTCCTCAATAATCCTACATTAGAGAAGGATTGCAATTTCATGTGGTGCTTAAGCGCTCTTGGCCAGAACAAAGAATATACACAACTTGGACACTTAAACTTATACAGTTCAGACTGCAAGTTTTTCTTCCTGACTGGAGGAACCAGTGCTGTTAGCACCGAGTCATCCTCAGCTCCTTCACTTCATGAGGGGTTCATATACATATACATAACATATAAAGGGTGAGGACTTCCTTAGCCTCATTTATTCTCATATTATCATATCTTACATCACTTATATCGTTCTACAGTTTACTGCTTACTTCTTTTAAGCAATTGTTTGTGAACGGACCTAGCGCTAAACTAAAAAAGATAATTGAAAATAAACTTCTTTCAGAAAGGAAGATGAACTAAATTAAATAAAGTGTTAAATACAAAAATGAAATGATATGAAGTGTTAATTACAAAATCTAAATGAAATTAAGTGTTAATTACAAAACCTAAATGAAATGAAGTATTAAATGAAAATGATAAGAAATCGTTATTTTACCTTGTAATGAGAGATTTCGACTGGCCTGGGGTTTATAATGGTAATAGAATTAAGGTTAGAAGTTGATCCACTGCTATAATTCTATCTCATCTTGAGAGTATTGAGATTATCTAGGAAATTTAGAATTGAACTAAACTTCAATCATATTGATGAGTGTGAAGAGTAGAAAAATGGTGAGCTCAATATCAGTTGCACTTAATTCTATATAAGTCAAATCATTAATAATAAAAATTAAAGCACATTGAAAAAGATAAAAAGTCCGTCACACAGGAGTTACATAATTTAAGCATATTTCCCGTTTAATTAAAGATGAACTTATTGATGAAAGCAAATAATGAATTTTAATTTATAAGCCAGAGAGAACTATGATCGTAAAAGTTATTGACTACAAAAGTTTGTTCTAGACTGACCAGGAAATTCAAAAAGGTTGTAAATTTATTCCTTAATGACCTTTTTTTATATAACAATAAAGTTAAAAGATTATAATTTAAACCTGTTGTATTATATGAACTTATTCCTCACACAAATTACACAGATATTGGGATTAATAATTTTCTTCTTCTGCAAGTCCCCTTCCCTCATTCAATTTTAATCATAAGTGACTATTATAATGGCTTACACTGGAAAGCTAAATATACATGTATATGTTTAAAGTGTGACATATGTATCCCTACATAAATGGAATTCTGGATCTTTTACAATTAAAAAAACCTAGAACATTTTCTTTTACAGGTAATATTAATAAGGAAGAATGAATTGGCTACAATGCTCACTTAGTACATCACAAATTAATTAATTTTNATATATATAAACATATACAATATAAATGTGTGGTATGTATATGTATGTATTTATTTTAACTTCTAGTTTTTTCAATTTAGGATCAGTGAAGATTTTTAGTCGCCCCATTGTACAGATGTGAATAGCTTAATTTTCTTTTGGGAAATAAATGATGATTATTTAAATTTAGCAAAATCAAATAATCATCATTATCAGTGTTTAAAAAAAAAGAACATATTCAAAGGCGTTCATCAGCTGCTTTAACTTCTATACTTGGGAGTATGCACCTCAGGTGTATGTTTTCTTTCCCTGGTTAGGTCATTCTTGTTACCCAATGATTTTCTGTTACCCCGGCCTTTGATTGTCAGGAACAGGCTGGCAGCAGTGTCTTTACTCCTTGTCTGAAGTCCATGCCTCATCTATCATTCACCCTTCCGATCCGATCCCGATGCCTCTCCTTAAGTTCCAGAAATGACAGTGGTTTTTGGATGCTCTACACTAATCCTGCTTAGGCTTCTCCCACTCTTGCCTTGGCTATATATCCGACTGAGAACTCAACCTATAGGTTTATTGTCTGCAGTACATATTGTACAGGTCTTGGATGGAGATTGATTAGGATATTTTTTTTTTTTTTTTTAAGCTTTTGCAGATTTTTTTAAACTGGAATTTGAGAAAAATTGTGACATTAAACTCTGAAGAGCTTATTAATGGAAATGTTTGAAGCTGTATGTTCAGAGGAATGCCATTGGTAAAACTCCGGCTATATGGACATGATCTCGAAAAAATGCTCAAAGAAATTATAGTTCGAAGTTAAGACCAATAATACACAATTGAAATAAATAATTATTATTGAATAATGGGACCATTTATTAAGGTTGATGGCACTGGTATAGGGATGGGTGTGAGAGGCAGTGTAAGGAGGACTGGGGTGTGGTTAGAGGAAAGACCATTTAATATTGTTATGGAGTGGTGAAATGGAATAAGAATTTGAACAGATGATAAAATCCAGAATATCGTGAAGATTTAGTGGCAGTAGGTAGGAGAGGACGGAATAAAGTGGAGTAGTTTTAGTTTTTTCTTTCTTGTAGGTCTTGTTTCAGTAGGTAAGAGAACGTTTATTTATAGATTAGTCTTCCAGAGTCAGTATGAGCTCGTTTATATGGGTTTGAATGCCGTTAGCATTTATAAAGGACAGAAACGGCCCTTGGAGAGGAAGGCTCATATTAAGGTAGATGATGGAGTAATTTTATCGACTACTGTCGTCAAAATGATTACGAGATGTGTAAGGAGGGCACGGAATTCGGAGAAAAATGAGTAGAGCATGGTTGGAGATCATTAGATACTTATAGATGAAGAATGTTGGAGATGGCTGGTCGCTCTCTCCTGGGAGGTGGTTGGCTTTTAGGAAGAGGTTCTTGCCTGGGCTGGTCCGTGACAGAGTGGGCCGCCCGTAATGTTGTAGTTGAGGCTGGGATCAGTCTGTGGCAATGAATTCGGTCTGGACTGTGGTTGAGGCTGGTTGGGAAATTGTAGAGTTGGTTCCTGTCCTTGGAGTGGATCTATAAGAAACTCCTGGCCGAATGGACCTTATCGTAGATCAAAAGTTTGCTGTTTGTTGCACAGATATTGCCCTCTACCTGACTTGCTTATAGACATCGCAGCCTCTATAGCTAGCAGGGTCGTTTTTTTCCGCAGAGGGCACAAGTTGCGGGTTCTTCCCTCCTCTTTTACCAGACAGTGCTGTACATAAATAGCCAAATAGCATGTTAAATGGCCACATTATACTCACCGGGATGTAGTTGCAGCCATACTTGGTATGCCAAACTTGTTGGCAATTATGATACCGAACGACGTCTCTTTTAATGTAGGTTTTTTTTAACCATGACTATAGTGTGACATGTGATATAATTGAGTAGATTTCTTAAACTGTGGGCGTTTTTTCTATAGCTATAATAAAGAGTGGTAATGAAGCCACACAGAGAGGTGTCTCGACATGAGCTAATAACGTTATTCAAAATGAAGCTTATATCCGTAAGTTCTTCCTTGATTTCGTCTAATGAAGTATTATGGTGGAGGTTTCGTATTACAAAGCGTAGATTACGTCCCTCCTTTAGCAGATATGTATGAAATTGCACATTCACTGGCTTAAGGTAACGTACTACCCCCTGCAAGGTCTGGTGATATTTTAGTGTCGGTTTTTCGATTGACACATATATATTTTACTCAGCTCACAGGGAAAGGCTTCATTCCTCACCAGTGAAGTGAAGGGGTTGGCTGTGAAGAATGGGGAGATGTCCAAGAGCTGAAGTGCTGTTGATGGCTGAACGGTTACGGTCACACTATAATCACATTTTGATTACCATTTAGGTTTGAAGGATGAAGATGCTTTCATAACTTTTTTTTTGTCAAGCTTTGGTTTTTTTGGAGGGTTGGGGAAGGGCCTTTTGTGAGCCTTCCGCTGAATTACAGCGCTTGCCTCTGGCGGCTATTTTCTTAAATAATAAGATACATCCATTTGTTATTTAATAAATGGACGATATTTCAAGTAAAGAAACAATTGCAGAGAGCTAACAAAACACGTCTTCTCCCTACAATGGATGCTATTGAACTGATGATAATAAATTACAGATATTGTATTATTATTATAGAAGTAGTTATTTTATTCAGCAGTAACCCGCAACAGTATATTATTTTAGTTTGATAGTATTAAATATATTTTGTAATATTTCTTTATGAAGTTAGTCAGTATTTTCTTAATAATTTGTCATAAATTAAGAACAAATCAAAAGAAGTATAGATAGTTTCATTTACTAAAATCTGATAATATTACTATTGCTGGCAGTAACTTACCATCGCTTATTTGAGAAACATGTCTTCTGTAGCAACTGTTTGTGAGCTACACTAATATTGCAGGTCCCATTGTGTAAAGAAATTTAGAAGGCAAAAATAACTGTGATCAATTAAAAAAAAAAAAAAAAAAAAAAAACCACGAATAGTAAGTACTTTATAACCATATCTAAGTTTAATTATCATTTGAAAGCATATTTAACTGTTCCAAATTTTTAATGAGTTATTACAGAACTCGTTAAGGAGTATTAGGATTCTACGTAATTACACGAGCTGAAATTTCTGGAAATGCAATAAATCGGATGTCCCAGGGAAATGGATTCTGTTGTTAAATTCATTAATTTCTTACCTTGTTTTAACGAATTTTAGACTAATGTTGTTAGCTAGTGTTGCTTTCATGACAGAATTTTTAATATTAGCCTCTAAAATTTAGATTATTTGATAAGAGCCACTACAATTCACAGAAGCACACAAAACACACACACACTCACTCCCTCACATGCAATCACACACACATACAAACACGCGCGCGCGCACACCTTCCCCCACTCATGAATGTATATAAATTTTTGTAAATATCATTGTTTGCTCTCATACCTTCTATTCTCCGTCTTCATTGGTTTCTGCAAACCATCTTCCCCAGCCAACGGGAGATGGTTTGCAGAAACCAATGAAGACGGAGAATAGAAGGTATGAGAGTTCTATATTCATTGGTGGTAGAAATAATAATAACCCTTTAGATTATTTATCATTGTTTGCATCTAGTAGACAGAATCAATTGAAAAATTTTCAAAAAAATCTGTCATGCGAATAGCCTCAACAGCTAGATGAAAGGAAAGGTTGAGTTGATTAATTAATGGACTGCGATCAATAAAATCTTGGCGAAATGGTATATTCTTCGCAACGAAACTCTAAATTTAGCCTTTAAATAATGAAGGTGATTTTTTTTTCTTTCTAGTAAATTCTGATGCCTTATAACATTTGATTATCTTCAGTGTAAAATAAAACTTAGTTTTGTTACCTATCTAGCCTAACTTCTCATTAAATTTAGTATTCCCACCCTCCCAGAATTCCAGACTTTAGCTCTGTTTTATTTTTTGATAAAACTTCTTACATATTAAAAAATAATGTTGAGTTGTAATTGGCTTTAGTATTGTTTTGTTAGTTAGATTAATTAATGGACTGCGATCAATAAAATCTTGGTGAAATGGTATATTCTTCGCAACGGAACTCTAAATTTAGCCTTTAAATAATGAAGGAAGATCTAAATTTGTTAACTGCAAGGCTAACACAAATGCAGTTTTAACAATTATCTAAGATTAAAATAGTTTTTCCGGTTGTTTGGCGCTGTAACAAAAAGTAAAATCGCGAGAATATTGTTTTGTCCCTGACTTACTCTTTTTCTTAGGCCCATTTAAATAAAAAACACTTTTTTCATGGTTAGAATAATAAAAAAAAAAAAAAAAAGATTTCAGGGAAGTCAAACAATCCTATATAATACTTTAGTTACAAAAATTTAAATCTCAAACACAAAAAGCAACCGTTAATATTTTTGCTAGTTAAATCTTATAAAAGTTAACATTCAGCCTCTAGCTTGATTTTCCTTGTGGCTTTTATTAAACCATTAGTAAATAACATTTTAAATTAAATCAGTGGTAATTAATAAGTATAAGTGTGATGATGGTGTTACGACCACTTATCTTTGCTCTGGCGGGGAAGTAGACACCATCGAAATTTATTTGTAAATATCTTCTTTAACAAGAGTATTTAAAAAAAAAAAAAATGTTAGAGAACTTAAAAGTTAGAAAATTTCATTTTAAGTGCATTTGCACCTGTTCTATAAAGTTTTTCGTAACTTAATTTATAAAGAAGATTTTACGATTAAAAATTTTGGGCTTCCTCTAAAACTCCTCTTTTCAATTCATCCTTTTCCTACTAAACATGATTTCTTCGTTTCTTAAATTACTCACCTCCTGGCTTGAAGGACATTTATGTCACAAATTGAAGGGGGTGTAAATGTAATTGAAATAAATCTCCATTACAGGTTTCAGAATAAATTTAGACAAAAAATATGATCATTTATTTTACTTATAACTCTTTACTATAATATATAAAAAAAGTAAATAGAAAAAAAATAAAAAGTTGAAATACAAGAAACAGTGTATTTCATATATACTCATACATTTATTATATATATCATATTCATAACAACCAATTTCTCACATACTAAGCCTTAAAATAAACACATAGAAAATAAAATAAACTACTTTATTAATGTTCAAAAAGCAACCTTCAAAGTGGTTTCTGTTTCATTCAATACAATTAGCCTTCATAATTGTTAGTTGTAATTCTGTATAGAGTATTTGACCATTTAAGTTCAATATTAATGTTAATCTAAATAATTTCAATAGGCATATTTTACTGTTAATGAATTCCACTTTTTAGGATGCTTAGTTCTATTCTACAATGGTCAAAATTTACAATGAGTATTAGATTAATTCAGAACAGAGATTCTACTTCAATACTTTTGGGAGTACAACATTGGGGATTTTTTTTCAGAGTTGTATGGAGAGTACACATGGTTTCAAATATATTATTTATTTATATATATATACTTCCAAATAGTCCTAAAGCTATTTAAATTGTCTTGAAGGTTTAGTTGTGGGTTGCCCGCTTCACGAAGCCATTGAAGCCGGAGCGGTCGATCTCGTCAAAATTTCTCTTGACGAAGCCATCGAATCCAGAGCGGTCTATCTCGTCAAAGTTCTTCTTCTTGATGAAGGAGTTGAATCCGGAGCGGTCAATCTCGTCCATCCCATTCCTTTTCCCCATGCTGCAACATACGCAACATATAACAACTTCAGTCATTCAAGCTTCTTACTTATTATTAGTTTTACATAAATGTATATGTATATATAATAAATAAGAACAGGTGGGAGAATGAGTGTAGTGAATACAAAAAAAAATACAGAGAGTATTATATTTTTAGGGGACTTTCCGCCCTTCGTCAGTGAGGAGTGAAGAGAGACTGATACTGTGGAAAGGACTCAAAGGAAGGAGAAGGCGATTGGGTTTTTCCTAATCCTCTAACTGTTAGCAAGTGATGCCAGGTCTTAAAGTGGCTTTGAGAATGTGAATGTAGACGAACTCTCTCGTTTTCAATTGCAATTCTGAAGCCGTGTCGGGAAGTTGTTCAATCACTTGGACAACGTCGTTAAAACTCATTAAATGACTCTGAGCATGCCTTGCTATGGGAAGATAACCTACATGAAAAGGCTATATATTTAAAACCTGGTAACCTGACAATCCTGTAACTTGTGTATTGAAGCATTTAACAATTAATACTTTGTCAGTTAACTTTTTAAATGAAGATGATTTGTCATGGGAATAAACTTAATTTAGAATTTGTATTTTCTTAATTTCAATTTTATTATACTAGACTGTAAAATAATTTAAAAAAATATAGTAATAAAAAAGTGTTAGTTTTTAGGTAAAGCTAATGAAAATATTACTAATACATCTCCTATCTGTATGCTGTCAAATTAGTTTATTAAATATTTCTGTAATATTTAAATAATGTACTCATAAAATATTTTTGTATGTAGTTGACCTATGCCCTGAGTCATTCACTAACTTCAATTCTTTGGATTTAGGCGTATAATATTAGCATTTTTACAGTCTCAACTCAAAAAGTACCCGAGTTTCATCTTTAATTTTATCGCCTAAAAAAAATTATTACTCAACCACTAGATATTTTAATTCATAAGATTTCACGTATTTTTTTTTTTTTTTTTTTTGTAATGGGACCGTTAATATTAGTTATTCATAAACATGAACACTGATTTCTACAACTTATTATTTCTCTACTCTTATTAATGGTAAGAGCCAAGCAAGTACATATTTGTGCCCAATTTTTAATCTCTTATCAAACTCATTCTTGACTCTAATAATGATTTTATATTTAATTAATATCATTTAAAACATTTTATATTGTTTTACTACCCCGTCTCTCCCCAATTTTGATTTAGAACCCAGAAGAATACAAAATGTCGA
The DNA here is from genome assembly GCA_000696205.2 of Oncopeltus fasciatus. Lineage (NCBI taxonomy): Eukaryota > Metazoa > Arthropoda > Insecta > Hemiptera > Lygaeidae > Oncopeltus > Oncopeltus fasciatus. The sequence continues at coordinate 24,595 of KZ808659.1, read as the reverse complement.
ACATGTTTCACAAATCGATCACACCCTCATTCCCCCAATAATGTATTTCTTCATTTCACTTCCAACTATTTTATACACATTTTACATATAGTTATCCATAAGACCGGTTTTTCTATTAGAATGGTACTTCCTTATAAATAAATTTAAATTCGTTACCACTATGTTCCTTACTCAAGCGTAAAATACCTTCAAATTGCAAACATTCTAAATAGTTATATTTTCATTAGTAAATCGAACTGTTTTTTATCCTCAAGTGAATGTACTGTTAATATGAACTCTTCGCCATTTAAGAATAAATCTTCAGACAGTGCCCCAATCTGCGCCAGATGAGAGGTTCCTATCCATCCATCTAATCTTGGGTCGTGTTCTTCACCCGAAACGACTTCCTAACAATAATTTACCCGAACAGCTATCTCAGATCTCGGTCCCTTGTATCTTACTATTCTCCGTTGTCGGAAACTGGTCTGACCTCTTTACTGGATAAAAGCGGAACACAGTATCGGTCTTCTTCAGATGCATCACTCCAAGAGGGCAATCTCGGATTAGGCAACTTTTCTTGGATAAATCATATTGCGTGTGTGTGTGTGTGTGACTGTATGAGTATATNACTAATTTTTTAGAACTCCCCCAAATATATATATAGTAAATATAAACAGGTGGGAGAAAGAGTGTAGTGGACACACAAAAAGAAAAAAAAATGTGAGTAATATTTTCGGGGAGATTTTACTCATTTTAATTTTTTTTGTTTTTCTGTGATCACAACACTCTTTCTCCCACCTGTTCTTATTTAATATCGGCCAGGACCAGAAAAATAAAATACTCCAAAATTTTTGATTAATTATTTTGTTATTACTAACGTTCAGGAATTGGAGAACAGACAGAGATGTATATCTTTCTCTGTCATATAACAAACAACATCTCTGTCTGTTCATTCCAATCTATAAGTCTGTAAGTGTAATAGTGTGTATTGTATTTCAGCCTTGGTGATGACTTACTAGTTAAGTCGGAACGTTGACAATAATAAAATAATTTTCCAGTAATTTTGAAATATTTTATTTTTCCGATCCTGGCCGAAACCCTGACTAAATTCCCCAGCGTAAATTAAATATAATGTATCTGTTGGATGGACTTAAAATCTATTTATTACATGGAAATGAAAGGTGGGCACAGGAAAACTACTCGCTCATGTGAATTATTATAATATAAATTTAATGTTAACCAGTTACTTGGTAAGTTATTGATTAGATACAATTCTGGGCGATAATTGGCCAGTGGTCTTAAGTCTTTCGTGGAAGTATTCGTGACTACTGAAATTTTAGTAATTTTGACAAGAAGTGGCTTTTGAGGTTAAGCCATGTATTTTAGAGACTATCTCTAAGGCGTTGATGTGAAATATTTAATGAAACTAAGTTACTAATGAAGTGGAAATCAACTCTTCATACAGAATTTATTTTGAGGTTCGATCAAGGTTGATCCAAAAAAATATAATATAAAAAAAATTTTATATTTTACGACGGGGCGTGTTGCCATCTGTATCAAATGTTCATGACTACTTTGGTAGACATGAGTAGTAGCCATGAACATTTGATCCAGGTGGCAACACGCCCTCTCTCGCTTTCACGATAGCCCTGAAGATGGCTTACAACACAAGCCGAAACGTCGGCAGATAAAATAAAAACGCATATTTTTTAAATTTGTGTTTTTTGAGATCGACCTTGACCTAACCCCAATAAAAAATCTTTACTAACGTTATCTACAGTTTAAAACTCTCCATTTGGTTCTTTGGAAGGTATAAATTACCTGTCTTGGTCGAACCTCTTAGAACTGCCGAAGACGCCGCCTTCGAGGTAGTCTATGTGTTGGCGGCCAGCTCGAGGGGTCAGGTATCCACGAGATCGTAGAAGTCCGCTTTCCAAGTCCCTCAGTAGGTTTCCACCACCTGACATCAGTACACAAAGATTAGGCAATGTTCCGGCTCACGAGCGTTCTAACGGGGAAGCATAACTGTTTAAAACTGATTACTATTTGGCTGGTATTACATAAAGCTAGTCATACACCTGGAAATCTTGAATCAATGGATTTCTTATTATGAAAAAAGGCTCTCTCTAAAATTATGAATTGGTTTCCTTCATCAAAATTTGATCTAGTCTTTAAACACAATCTATTGAAGTTAAGAAAATAATTAAAATTTTATTTTAGACGTAGAAAATTTTTTTTTTATAAACATATTGAAGACCTAAGAAGGTTTCAGACAAGTGTAAGAAGAAAAAACTTGCAGTTTAATTCCTATTTGAAGGCAGTAAATAAAATATTCTCTGAATTATTGTACCTAATGAATAAACAATGAATTTAAAAGGAAAATATTGAAACCTAATGTCAGTATTTATCATTCAGTCAAATCGTTTTTGTTTATTTGGTTGAAATTTGACTAAGATTCATTAAATAAAGTCTGAAACAACACCACATTTATAAATGTTAAGTAAAAACTACCCCTATAAATAAAAAAATATTGTTTACTCTATTACTTTTTTTATAATAATATTTCCGTATTAAATATTATCAAACTATCTTTTGTTAGATCTATTATTTTTTCAAGTGCAACTTTATTAAACCATCTCATTCAGGATAAAGCGGGATTTGGAAAACAAGATTCTGCCAATTTGCTAACCTATGTTCTGGGAGCACGTTGATAAAAAAATAAATAAATAACAACTGTTCAGTTGTTGGCAAATCAGTCATTGTCAAAAAGATACTGTAGGCCAAAATTTAAGTTTCATTTACAGAATAATGAGTTTTCATATTTCGAACAAAAAAAAAAAAAAAAATAAAAAAAAAGCTTTTAGTGCTGGATATTCCTCTTACTATTGTGGCCCGCATTCCAATTTGTTTTGATAAAGTTTTGTTACTTTGCTTTGTGTTTGGGTTAGAGCAATATTTTCCAACGAAATCTTTGGGCTTTTTTAATAACTTTACTAATTTAAAACATATTGCACTTTTATGAAAAAAAAAAAAAAAAATTGTGCTTTAATTTGGTTATAACATTAGAAAATCTTCTTTATTTCAACATTTTGGGACATGCCTAACATTGGCATACCAATTCAACTGTTTTAAGGCGACTACCAATACAAAAATTATATATATATAATTGGATCGTACATTATTTTAACAATCATAAGAATAAATATTACAAAAACACATTCTCATTGTTGTCTTCTTGAGATTTACTGAAGCAGGAAATATCTCTGCTGAAGTTTTGACTGACTAAAGCTTAGTGGTGGATAGAAGCTGTCATGCCAACTACATCCTGATGGCCTCTGAAGTTGTTTAATCAGGACCTTGATCCACTATTCTGTTCAAAACATAGCAAATTGGATTCCCAAAATTGCCCTATCACATGTCATATAGGATTACCATTAAGTATGATATATCATCTGTAAGCCTCTCTTGCACATGAAAATTACTTCTTAAATTTTTTTTAGGTATATAAGAAGAAGAAGAAGAAGAAGATGAAAATAAACTTTATTCTGGGACTAACAGAGTCCCCTCGAATAACTTCGGTGAATTTTACATAAGGCCTTTTCTGGCTCAAAAAATATACATTATTATAAATAAATAAAACAAAAAGTATTTATGAAAGAAATAGTAAAAATTAAACAAAAATAAAATTTTCTCGAGGCTGATGAGTTAATAATAGATATTATATACTGGCTGGTTACCCGGGAATTCCTAAGTGATCCGAAGACAAACTTTAGAAACTTTACTTCAAACCTCTTAAATACAATATTCCTTGCAATATTTTTAATAGATAAAATACGCCTACACTACTCCATATTTTTATTTCATTTGTGATATTAATATCAGTATAAATAACCTTGACAATGTCAGCTGAGAACTGGGCATTCTTCGTTGACTTATCTCCATGGAAAGTGGACGGTAAAGCTTGATACGGGCAAACTGCTACAAGCTCCTCTCGTTCTCTGGAGATTAATGGAAGGGCATTCATTTTAATTCCCCTTAAATAAAGACGCGACGAAATTTCTGAATTTGAAATTGGTCCAGATGGGTAAAATAGAAATTAAAAAAAATCCTTATAACCACCACTTTTAATTGACTTAGAGATTGTAGGCTATTTATCCCAAGAAAATGGATAGGAAAGAAAAAAAAATTAATTACTTTTAAAATTCTTAAGCAGAAAGAAAATTAAAAATGTGTTCTTTCAATCAAGGCCTGGTGTTAAAAAAAAACTTAGCGCTTTTAGTGTATTATCAATGATAAATTATACTTTAATAATCATCATTTTTTAAACAATTAATGAGAGGGAACAGAAAATAAATGTTAGGGAAAAAAAAGCTAATGTAGAGGGAACTGAATGAGATAGCTGGCTGGTCCTTGTGGTGTAATGGATTAATTTGCATTCCAGCCCGGATAGCAGGAGGTCCAGGTTCGATTCCTGGCGAGGACAGATAGTTTTTTATTTTCTGTTCCCTCTCATTAATTGTTTAAAAAATAATAATTTACGTGGGATTAAAAACCACAACAAAATAAAATATTTATTTAATAATCATCATTGTAAATGAATTTAATAGAATAAAATAAAATATCACAATGGATATTTTTATACATTTTTTTATGATATTGATGTTTAGATTTAATAATACCATTTGAAGAATGGATATAAAATATAATTTTGTTAATTATGTTATAAAATATTTTGGTTCTTTTTCGTTTAATGCTCTCATTTTTATTCTAAAATAATTTAAACACTTTATTATAAAATGAGTGTTTACATTTATTAAATGTTACTCTAATTACCAAAAAGTTGATATACCACCCAAGATAACCTCAAAAAGATTTTTGTGATTTTTGAGACAAATCTCGAATATGAATTCGCATATACAAGAGTAAATAGTGACCTCTTCGTTCCAGACTCTACTTTATTCCTTCTTTTGTCAGCAGCCCAGAGACTCAGCAGATTGCTTGTAGTTGTTTGTATGCTCTATAGTTGACTGGTTAACGAAATGGTTGATTGGTTAACAGTAAAATGCTTGAAGTCATATTCGACAACTTTTTCGAATTAAGAATAGGCTATCTATAAATCTGACAGGATAAATTTCTGGGGGATGAATAATTTATTTAACGCATGCTAATGGGGTTGATTCCTGTTAGTCACTACACTTACGAAACCTTCTTTTGTTTCCCTGCATATCCCACCGAAAACCCATTCTTGTAAGTATAGTCGACCTGCATTTTATTTTCATGTCATAGTCATGCCATTTTCTTCGATCTTAATTGGGCTTCTGATGAGAGAATTTTCGCAGATCTCTCTTAAATAATTTTTCAGATTTTTTGAAGTTTACGCAGACATAGATAACTCCTCTTGGCAAGATAAGGTGGTTATATACTTGTTTGTACAAACGTAAATGAACGTTATTGCAATTTTCCATCGGCATCTATAACCATTATCTTTATTATGTAATTTCATAATGTGAATATTCCGGCATTGTCTTTCCGTGAGGAGCAAACTTTTTCTTGTAGAAAATTAATTTTTTTTGCTCATATCTTTAAAATAATTATACATCTTAAGTAAAAAGCCTTAATTTAAAATACAAATGCCAAATATATTTTTCAAAAGTTTTTATTTTAGTGAGTTATATCCCGTAATCCAATACTAATACCGTAAATATTACGGTATTACAATCATATGTATATATTTTGAAGAATAAATTACAGGTGCAGGTATTGAAGAAAAAGATCTTATAATTTAAAAGATACGCATATTCATGAAGGATTTTATAAAGTACTGAGAAAGGTTGCCGAGTTCTTTCATAGTTCACAGAAAACTTAGCATTCAAATATAAACAAATTTTATGCTTGTCCACCAGATTTATTTATATTTTAATGTTCACCCCATATATTTATAGATAAAGTGCTCTAAAAATATATGAAATGTAATAAAAATCGTTCTGAGTAAAAGGGGAAAATACTAATACAATTTAATTCTAAGATGATTTTAGTTGGGGTTCGGTCGAGGTAGATCCAAAAAAACACAAATTAAAAAAAAATGTATTTTTTTAATGAAGGATTATCTGCCAACGTTTCGGCTTACATTGTAAGCCATCTTCAGGGCTGTAGAAATACAATGTCATGAGAATACAGTAATATTTGAAATTAGTATAATAGAGAATTATAATATAATGTGATATCAAGAGTATGAATGTAGAAAGCTATGTAAGACAATTAAAAGTTTATGAAAACAATTTGAAAAAGAACCAATTTGAAAAAAAAACATGCAAACAAACAAATTATTGACAAGAAAAAAACGTTTTCTTTTTTCAAAAAAAACGCCCTCTCTTGTAACAGGCCGCTTTCCATTTACGCCTTCCGCCTGCCTTGTACCTGCTACCCCCACTCCCTTTTACTTCAAAATTCATAATTTTAGTCATGGAAATGTGAACTTAGGGACAGGACGTCCTCTCTCATCTTCATGATAGGTAGGTGTGGCAAAATTACTGCTTTAATAATATTTCAATTTTTTCTTGTTAATAAGTTGTTTGTTTGCATGTTTTTTTCAAATTAGTTCTTTTTCAAATTGTTTTTCATAAACTTTTAATTGTCTTACATAGCTTTCTACATTAATACTCTTGATATCACATTATATTATAATTCTCTATTATACTAATTTCAAATATTACTGTATTCTCATGACATTGTATTTCTACAGCCCTGAAGATGGCTTACAATGTAAGCCGAAACGTTGGCAGATAATCCTTCATTAAAAAAAATACATTTTTTTTAATTTGTGTTTTTTTGGATCTACCTCGACCGAACCCCAATTAAAATCATCTTAAAATAATATCTACGGTCAAAAAACTCTCATTTTGATAATACAATTTAAGCTTGGTTTTATGAAAAAAATTGCACGGACTCAAACTGCCTTATGAAAAGAGATTGTCTGTCTGCATATTTTTACTCCCGAGCAGTGTGGGTAGTGTTCGCCATATCTCCAGTATATGGAGAGGAGACCTCCGTCTCTGCAGAGATATTCCCGGCTCTCTATTGACATGGGAATGTCGTGAAGAAGTCCTTTCTCAATGTTTCCCATTTTCGTATTTCCCTGCTCATGTGAGACTGAGAACCTTCTGTTCCAAGATGGTGGTCATTTCCAGAGCAAGCTATGATTATATTATACAGGGAGAGACGAATTTTGTTCGTCATTGACGTATTCAAGCCTTTAATCTAGGTAGAAGCAGGATTTTTAAAAAAATAACTTGTGCTTCTTTCTTATATTGTTATTGTAGAAAAAGAAAATTCAACCAATATTAAAACGTTTTGAACATAAGACAATGGAGCAATACACATTTGAATTGTATTTCCATTGTTGTGCTTCTGAAAGATCTTATCTTAATCGTATTTCAGATTTTGGTCAAACAATTCAAAATATTTGTCTTCTGTTAAACAGTGTGTGGGATATCAACAAATTAAAATCAAAAGGAAAATAATCCAACACTTAGACAAACGCATAGGTATAAGGTCACTTTAAGTAAATTTGTATTTTATTTTATTTATTAGCAATATTGAAGGAACTTATTTTCTAATATATTGTAGTGGGAAGAACTGAAGGTAGACATATGTAAAGGACACTTGCCTTACTTACTGCTAGCTCTCTTGATTTTATGAAAAGCAGATATAACATATTATTATTAAATAACATATTAAAAGTAAACATATCAGAAGGACGTCGGAGATAGGAGAAGAGGTCTTGGTCCCCACTCCACCTGGACACACCCCTCTTGTGCAACCCTCCATAGCCTTTCTGACCAAAACCACCAGTGATCGGCAAAGTTGAAAGAACTTTCAATTACATTCCTCTGTTCTGAATCAATATTTATCAGTGGTTTCATCAAGAGAAATTTTGACAATTATGGACACATTCAAGAATTTGAAATAATACGTATTACCTGAGATTTAAAATGGAATAAAGAAAAATAAATAAATACAAAGTCTTAATATATAACATGTATTTTTTTATATAACAATAAAGATTTTTTAGAAGACATTGAATCAAACTAAGTTCGACAGCTAAGAATTTCAGCATTAGAAAAGAGGAATCCCGGTCCTTTGAAATATGTTCTTATATATTTTATAATAAATAAATAAAAGGAAGCAACACAATGACAATTTTACACGAATACATAATTTTATCCTTCACAAATTTAGGAATAACATAGGGAATATAAGGGAGCGATTTAATGGGGGTATAGGCGTGTGAAGTCTAATGGGGGGCGAAGTGCGTGGACTGACCTTCAGAACGACCCCTCCCTTAGCTGAGCGGACACTTCAGTCACGTGGTGAGAGCTTCTTTGACATACTTACTTCTGGATCAGCTGGTTCCCTTCCTATTCTCCCCTCATATTAGGGCCTCATCAAGTCAACAAGTGCCCCACATGAGAGGGAAATGCCTCTACAATCATTTTCTTAAATATACATAAATATATCATTATTATTTTTCTTTTAAAATAATAAATTAAATTACTACTATTATAAATTATTATTAACTTTCTTCCAAGCAATGCTAAAATATGGTAGTATTTAGTAATATTTAAAGCAGTTTGCAGGGGGGCCAGGCTAGCTCAGGGGATCCGTACGGGTCTCGCAATCCTGACTCCGCGGGTTCAAATCCCGCCCAGGTCAATCTTTTATTTATAAATAGAAGCTTGTCCTGACAAGTGTTTAAAATGGGGTGGCGACCTGTAGATAGCCTCTCCCTCCAATGACCCTAAAAAAAAAAAAAGAAAAAAAAAGAAGCAGTTTGCTATATAACTTTAAATTAATTTTAGCTAGTCATTGGAGCTAATTTAATCCTTTAGCGTATAGACTTCTTAATTAGCTGAGCAAGGAAACTACGTAACGCCGTATTTATGAATTGATTTATATGCTCATTAGCTAATTAGATAATTGGGAATTTCAAACAATCGTGTGAGTTTGATCCATTCAGATCAATAGGGCAAGTTTGAAAGTTTAAAAATCCTACATACTGAAAACGAAAAAAAATTGAAGTATTTTGAAGATTATTTCTGCGTCATATAAATAAATAAATATATTTTATCTCTGATAATAAAAGGGCATGCACTTATTTTCAACTAAAGGCGTTGAATATAAAACAATGCTTAACAGAATGTGTAGACTGTGATTATATAAAAGTTGGTTATTGGACGTTAAATTCTAGATTTTAATTTTATTTTATTTAGCTTGTAATTCAAAATATATAAAAAGCCCGAAATGTCGTAAAAAATATATATAAAAGTTTTAAAAGTACAAAAGACAGGACTGCCTATTATTCCTAAATAAATTTGTCTGTGGGAGTCTTCAGAAAAAAAAAAATATAAATTAATAAGTTTGAAAGATTGTGTACCCAAATTATTGACATACTTTGTTTATTTATTGTCACTAATCTTTCGATCAGCGTTTGATTAATTTAATTAATTCGTTAATTATTCATTCAAATAATTCATTTAAAAAACTGAATGGTACAACTGAAAATATCTTCTATGGAGTATCTACGTAGCGCAACAAATATCCCAAGTAATGTAGTTCTTGTTGAATAATAATTATTCAATGATAATTTGATCATGAGAGCTAGGTGTCATGAGCAAAAAGAATATGAAATCTTGCTCATTATAAGAATAATAATAAATAAAATAAGAAAAAAGTGCCTTTATGGTTGACTGCTTAATAATGAGAGTAATTAGTTACCTCCTTAGGTTATATCTAAATATTTTTAATAATAAAGTTATTCTTTAAAATTTTATGAAAGATGTTACTACATGATATTTTTGTTTTTCTTAACACTAATTACAACGAAGATACAGCAGTATTTTAAGTGAGCTTTATTTATTACCCATAGTAAACATTATTAGTCAAATTTGATACATGAAAATACAAATGGAAAATTTTGAAGCTTTTGATAATACCCTAGAAACTAGAAATCTATCTTACAAGCAAGTGGTGTATGACATTGTTTCTTTTCTAGCTCTAAGGTCTTACATTCAAGGCTAAATTCTGCAAAAACTCCGCTAATTTAAAATTATTTCAGTAAATTTATCAGAATTCTGTCGATGTCAGCTCAACTGGGAAACAAATTTTCTTTATGAGCTGGTTGTGTTCATTCATTTAAAAATTCTGTAGAAAAACCAACAATTTTGCGTAATGTTTAAAGGGTTTGAAAATTAAAAATATTGAAAAAAATGATTGAATACTGGAATTATAACCAAAATTTATAGATAAGATAGATAGATGGTGTAAAGCGTCATAAAAAGTGTTCTAACTATTTATGAAATAACATATTTTTCTAATATTAATGTTTTTTGAATAAAGTGATAAAACAGAAATTATAGGAAATATTCAAGAATGGATAAGCTATCGAATTTTTCTCTTGGTTAGGTCCAGACTCTGCATTAGCAATAAGAGTAAATATTAATGTACCTTAATATTTACTCTTATTGCTTTTACCGTCTTGTACAATAAAATAGGTTTTTTGCTGTTAATTATATTCATGCTAAATAAAAATGGATATATGCTCAGTATATACTATTTTAGCATGACATTTTTCAGTTTTTTGAGACAATAGCAATGGAAATAAAAAAAAAAATTTAGTAAATAGTTAGCCAAGCAGAAAATAATTTATTTCATTTAGGCTCAACATATCTCAAGCGTTTTCCTGCTGTGTTGCGCTTTTAGAAGTTGCCAAAAACTTACAAAAACGCTTTTCATCATAGTCATTAAAGCAGTTTTTCTTGACTGGATGTAAGAGCACATGTTAGGTGGCTAGCCTCAATATATTGAAGTTAGCGTAATTTATCCATAGGCCCAAACAAAGAATCACCACAGTAATCTACTCTATCACTAAAAGAACTACGCCTTACTGCAAGCTTGTAATCAAAAATTTAAAATTATTTTTCTAATGTGAAGTCAACTTTAGACGGCTTATCTGCTGATAAAATTATCATCGAAAAAGTAAATAAAAAAAATATATATCTAGAGTTATTACATCATCTAGAGAGAAAATTACATTAAAAAGCTTATCTGCTGATAAGAAACAAAATTTAAAACAGAGCTAATTGATATAGTTTTTTTTAGAGTGAAAGTTACATTAAACAGTTAACCTTCTGATAAGTTATTTATCTACAGAGAAAATTATATTAAATAGCTAATGTAAAAGTTTTTTTATCTGGAGAGAATTTACGTCAAAGACCTAACTTGCTCGTGATTTGTTTATTTAGGCAGAAAATTACAATAAATTGCTTACTTACTGATGAGTTACTCGCCTAAAGAGGAAATTACATTAAACAACTTGCCTGCTGATACATTTTAACTAATTGAGAAAATTACAATATAGAGATAACATTTTTTTTTCTTACTCTCTTTATTTTTCTTTATTTACAAATAATGACAATAAATACCTAACCTGCTGAAAGGTTATTCATCTAGAGAGAAATTGAAAAAAAAAAAAAAGATTTATTTAGAGTGGAAATTGAACTAAATAAATAACATTCTGATGAGTGGGGAAGCAATTGCATTAATGAGTTAACTTGTAGATTGGACGTTTATTTAGAGAGAAAATAAATAAAAAAGAGCTAACATGGTGAAGAATACTTTATTTAATGATAAAATTACCTACTGATTATTTGTTTATTTAGAGTGAAAGTAAATATAAAAGATCTCACCTTCTGATGGGTTATCTATCTATAGAAAATAATGACGATTATGAGCTTACCTGCTGATAAAAAATGCATCAGGTGGAGAATTTCATCAAACACTCAACCTGCTAAATTTCAATCAAACCCTTCTGTTTAGGGTAAAAAGAGAATTTCATTTTCCCCCAAACTGAGACAACTTACGTCCCCCTGTTCTTTTTATGTATTTTCTTTTAGTATAAAACAAAACAGTTATAATTCCTATATGTTTTTGGAAGAGGAAGAATTAGTCACTTATTACAGTTACTCTGACAGAATTCAAATACTTTAGCGAGATTATTTTCTGACTTAAGGAATAAGATAACCGAATTCCTTGATTCCTCCCCAACGCCCCGGATATCACAAATATGCACTTGTGTAAATCCGTATATTTTACATAACTGGAATATGCTGGATTTCATTTAATTCTGAATGGAGTTTTTTTTTTACAAGGAAAAACCCAATTCTTTTCCAGATATAGTAAATTAATGACTGTCCTCTTTCCACAAGGCAAAAGATATAGATGAAAACGCCCTAAACGATTTGTCAGCTTTAACGGAAGACAAATAATAATAAATAATGAATAAAAAAAATATATTATTTGAAATATTAAAATTATGATTATTTTCACGTTATGCAACTAGTTCTGTGGAGTTCAAATAACCTTTTAAAATGTGAAACAAAACATTGTAATATTCTAAGCATGTTTTGAAAATTTTACAAAATTTTAGATTTTCAAGAAAATCGAATTCTACTAAAAGCACTTTTCTAATCAAGCAATTTTGCTTGTGCAACGAACCTAATTTTGAATAAGGCTATTTTGTTAAATCACATCACTGAGTTTTTTGTATTCATGTAAAAATTATACCAGCTATATTTTGAGAATAGATTTTAATCAACGATCGGAATTCATGTTAACCCCTACTCTTAGCTTTGCGTTTTTATAAACAATTTAAAGTTATTTTTATTATTATTTTCATGATAATGAAATTACTATCCGAAATTCAAAGCCGTGGATTTAAATCTAGCCTTGGGCATTCTTTTATCGAGATAAAAAAATGAATGAGAATGTGCTGCATCAGAAATTGAACTGCAATGCATATTCTACTCCTAATTGTTTGTTTTTTAAATACCTTTCATCAAATCACTACATTTAAGTAGATAAAAATCCATTTCACCAATTTGAACGTTTCAACCTCTGTCCACATAAACTATGTATATTATATATATATATATATATATCCCCTCAGGAAAATAATCATTTCATCTAAATTCGCTCACTCATGCTATGAATTGTAGGTTGGCAGGAAGGTGATCTATTAGTGTTCGTGCCTGTATTTGAAAGCCCTCGGCCGGAAAATGGGAAGCAGGCTGTGAAATCGAGGGGCAGGTTAGGTAGACCTGCACAACGTTACTGTCGTGGGAAACTGTTTTCGCACAGCCGTTAGCTGTCAAAATTATTTTCAATCCCAACCCTTCCGTCTTTTCTTTACTTTCCTTTCGTTATTTTTAGATCTTACTAGAATTTTTCAAAATAACTAATGCTACATTTTTCAAATTATATAAAAATGAGATTTTATTGGTAAATACTTAAATAGGATATAATCTCTCTTGCGGAGAAACCAGCCTCCATCACGATTTTATTTGCTCAATATGATTTAAGGACTATTGGCCTGATAGAAGAAGAATAAATGATAAGTTACTAATATATTTTTGACAAAACTTTAATTCAATTTTTTACTTTCATTCTATAGCCCTTTACAGGGCTTTTTTGTATTCAATTGAATTATGTTTTATTAATTAAACAATGCTTTAGGACTAAAATGTATATCATGTTATGATAGCTAACGTTAATTGAATAAATAATTAATATTTTTAGTTTTATATTTCTTTTCATGATTTGATGATTAGATTTTTTTTTAAATTAAAACTTTTGAATAAAAAAAAGATAAAACACTATCAAATGTATTAAAATAACATTAAAAAAATAAAAGAATTATTTTAAAATTCCTTTTAAAATAGAGTTACTATAAATATAGTATATTTTAGATATAGATCTTTCGTATTTTGCTAAGAATTGATTAATAAGCAAACGAAATTTGATTCTCTTAGGAATACATTTATTTACAAAAAGCTTACTTACATTTCTTCTTAATAATTGCTTTACATATTCTTGAACTTGCGCTGAAATTTTGTATAATACTAATATATTTTTAACTTGTTCGCATAAGTACTCTTAAAGTTCTCGTTCTTAAAACTTCTAAATCGAAGCTTGAATCTTATATAATAACATTATGCATAGTACTATATATTNCATTTATATATATTATAATATTATCTTATGGAATAAATATTTGAACAAAAGAAGTATTTAATGGTTAGCTTGCAAGTTTATTGAATTTTGAGGAGAAGAAGACTAAACGCCCTTCCATTGGGTCTTTATTAGCAGTTCCCTTTCAGTAAAGTTATAAATGATTTGGCGAGATCAACAATTAGGAAGATGACCAAATAAAAATAGTTTGATCCTTCTAGGAGATAATCTGATTTTTAAAGAGAGAATAAAATACCTATATAATCAGCTCAATACCTGAATATACTATGGCTAGCGGAATGGGTCATTGATCTATGGCTTAATTTGAATTCGATCAGTATACGATTAACTAATCAAGTAAGCTGAGGAGAGGAAAAATATATTTTTACGTCATTGCGTCGGTGCTGTTCCTCTGAAAGAGTACATTCTCGGTTCTAGGTTTCGGATGAGATGCCCACCCCCAATGGTATCTAGGTTTCGGATGAGATGCCCACCCCCTATTGTGTCTAGATTACGGATGAGATGCCCACCTCCAATGGTATCTAGGTTTCGGATGAGATGCCCACCCCCTATTGTGTCTAGATTACGGATGAGATGCCCACCTCCAATGGTATCTAGGTTTCGGATGAGATGCCCACCCCCTATTGTGTCTAGATTACGGATGAGATGCCCACCTCCAATGGTATCTAGGTTTCGGATGAGATGCCCACCCCCTATTGTGTCTAGATTACGGATGAGATGCCCACCTCCAATGGTATCTAGGTTTCGGATGAGATGCCCACCCCCTATTGTGTCTAGATTACGGATGAGATGCCCACCTCCAATGGTATCTAGGTTTCGGATGAGATGCCCACCCCCTATTGTGTCTAGATTACGGATGAGATGCCCACCTCCAATGGTATCTAGGTTTCGGATGAGATGCCCACCCCCTATTGTGTCTAGATTACGGATGAGATGCCCACCTCCAATGGTATCTAGGTTTCGGATGAGATGCCCACCCCCTATTGTGTCTAGATTACGGATGAGATGCCCACCTCCAATGGTATCTAGGTTTCGTATGAGATGCCCACCCCCAATGGTATCTAGGTTTCGGATCAAGTGCCCACCCCCTATTGTATCTAGATTTCGGATCAGGTGTCCGCCCCCTATGGTATCCAGGTTTCGTATGAGATGTCCACCCCCAATGGTATCTAGGTTCCTATTATCTATTTGGCTTTCTTCAGTATTTTGAAGCAGTTCATCTTCTTCTAGGCCCTCCGAGGAGACCGGAGGTTCATCTTCAACATTTCGAAGTAAGTGACCGCCTCCTATGGTGTCCAGAGTGCCACCTGTATCTTTCATGCTGTAGCTCCAGGCGCCGAGCTCCTTGAGAAGAGTCTGGAATCTCTGTTCTTTCTCTGAAACATTCCATATCCGCTTTTTCTTTTCCAATGTTCTTTTAACATATAACTGTGTTTAGCAAAAAGCATGGAAGCTATATAGCAGAATAGAATTCTCGTCACAAAAGCACAGGAGACAATTAATATGTAAACATTTGGATATTACCTCACGAGCCATAAGAATAATACAAAATGTATTCAAATACTTTGAGTAATATCGGGTTTTAAAATAAATGAATAATCCAGTAGCACTCCTTTCCTTAGTGAAGATGTTGATGCGAGGCTCGAAATTGATATTACAGGCAAACCATCATTCCTATCGGTCCGATTTAGCTCTTTCCGAAAAGCGAACTCAATTCTTTTTTATTTAAAGTGACAAGAAAAATTTCATTGAGGAATACAAAAAAAAAAAATATATATGTCCTTTATCTCAGAAATCTTTGTTGAATTTTCTTACCTTCACCTTGAGAGTAATATTGATATTACGACTACTCAGGCGAAAAAAAAAATTACTGGCATTTGGCATTTAGTTAATTTTACTTCCAGAGATCAAAATTGATAAGCGAGATACTATTTCTTAAAAATAGAAACTGAGTTTTGTAGAGTCGTGGGCGTACGTGTGGGCGCGCACACACACATAAATATAATTTCACCTTAGCATAGTTAACATGGACTGATGGGGAAAATTATTATTTTAACATTGGTTGTGCAACTTTGGATGTGATAACTTGACAGTTTTAATATTCTTAATAGATCTTTTTGTAAAAGAGATTGTATTATGTTAAGTTTAATATTGTTATAAAATATGCTGTTTCAGACAGCATGTTATGCCAAAATCCTATGCTATTGATGTACAGCAGTGCATGTTTATTAAATGTTGAATGTAAAAAAAAATAGGAAAAATACTCCACGATAAAATAAAAGTATTCAGTTAGAATAAAAATAATTATTATTTAAAATTAGTTTCACGGGTCCATAAAATCAGCATAAAAGACCTGGATATGAAATTGTTCCACAATAATCATTAAGTTTACTATTTAGGAATATTAAACTAGATATTATGAGTCTATTTATGCTGTTCTGAATATTTATATTTAAATTATAATTATCTTTTTAATTTTTTAAGTTTTCATTTCAAGAAGTGCTGTTTCTACGAGTTGTTTAATCAGAAACCTCAGCTCGTGAAGAGGAATAGCAGGGACAAGAAGCTCCTTTGAGCCGAGGAACGACAGAGCTGTGAGCCGAGGAACGACAGAGCTGTGAGCCGAGGAACGACAGAGCTGTGAGCCGAGGAACGACAGAGCTGTGAGCCGAGGAATGACAGAGCTGTGAGCCGAGGAATGACAGAGCTGTGAGCTGTCTATGAGAAGTTACAGTTTCATCTTTCTTGTTCCTTCAGGAAAGTTCGACGGCCACCCACCGCAACTGTCCGGGAGTTACCACTCCTACTCGGAAGGCTGTAGAGGCTGGACGGAATGCTCGCTGACCCGAGACCTCCTGCCCACTTACTCCGCGTTAGACTTCACACCCCACGTACGCTGGAGTTAGGGCATACTAGCAACAGCCTATCAGGGGCCGAGTGATATAGACTGTGATCTGAATGCCATGACAGGCAGTCGGGGGTTCATTGAGGAATTCACGTTGGAGAATCGGTAGTTGGTGTTTAGTATATCAAATTTTAAAACAATCCCATTTGTTGTAGATAGTCATTGAATCCTCAGGAAAATGCTTAGCTCTTTGTTTATTAAGCATGTCGATGTGGAGGTATCCATATTTCATGAAATAACCATTTATATATATTATAATATTATCTTATGGAATAAATATTTGAACAAAAGAAGTATTTAATGGTTAGCTTGCAAGTTTATTGAATTTTGAGGAGAAGAAGACTAAACGCCCTTCCATTGGGTCTTTATTAGCAGTTCCCTTTCAGTAAAGTTATAAATGATTTGGCGAGATCAACAATTAGGAAGATGACCAAATAAAAATAGTTTGATCCTTCTAGGAGATAATCTGATTTTTAAAGAGAGAATAAAATACCTATATAATCAGCTCAATACCTGAATATACTATGGCTAGCGGAATGGGTCATTGATCTATGGCTTAATTTGAATTCGATCAGTATACGATTAACTAATCAAGTAAGCTGAGGAGAGGAAAAATATATTTTTACGTCATTGCGTCGGTGCTGTTCCTCTGAAAGAGTACATTCTCGGTCTTCTTTGCTGGTGGGTGCAAACCCTATTGTGGCACCTTGGGAGACATTTTCCTCATGAACGAGTTTAATTTGCATTGGAGCTGTTCCTCTATTGTAAGAGTCACGTCTGTTCTGTGATGCACAGATCAGATACATCAGAAATACACTCTGGTATTTCCAGCCAAAAAATGATATTTAAGACGTTAAAACTATTCTTAACGCATTTACCTGTGTAAATCAGAGCTAACTATGTTTATTAGCATTTACAATGAAATTATTAATGATTCTGCTATATTGCGCTGTAATATATTTCCATAATTCACTTGTGCACCATTTTTGATTAACCTTTCCTTTGATCCTTCGTCAACTGCCCCTTCACGATAAAGTGACCCTTCATGCTACTAACTCCAGAGTAAACGGCCGTGTGCTATTACCCACTCACGATAAAGTGACATGTTGCTTCTTTATTTTGAATATTACTTTGGCGGTTTAAACTATTGAGATTATCCAGGCATCAGTTGTTAAATTTTACTTCTCGAAATTAATGGTTTACGGCAGTTCAAGAAATTACTGGACTTGTAGATATCCACATAACCGTGAAGCAGAAATCTCGAACTGGACGAGAATTTACAGTGGGAAGAGGTCCGAATGTTGTTTTTTGACACTAAAGAACGGTCAACGCTCCAAGGAACGCCGAGAATATTGTGGTAAGAGGATTTTCATTCTTACGTGTTCCGCCATTTATTGTTTTGTTTGCACTGTCAGAAGACGCCCCTACGTCTATTTTTTTTCCATAGTGCTAAAAAATAAAAAATAAATTTAGGATTTTAAATTAATAAAATTTAATACATTTTGAATTAAAGTTATTGTTTTATTAATTCTCACAAAGTAAAATAAGGAGACACTTAAGTCGAATATAGAATCCTAGGGTCTAAAAATTTAACAAAAAAATAATAATATTGAAACTTTTTTTTATTCAAAAGAACTGTGTCGTAATAGTATAGCTGACAAAAATTTAAATAAAATACAGAAAAACCAATAAAACTCAACTGCTTCATATTGATTACTAAACACGGGTTTTTGCTTTCTAATAAATTCCAAAAATTTATCTTTTTCCTGTCTAGAATTCTGTTTTTGAGAGTGGTGTAATTGTTCACCTTCTCTCCTCATGTGATGAGGACTGACATTAAATGTCATTTTTTAAATTTCATTGTAATCAAATTACAAAATCTTTTTATTTATTTAACAGAATGTAGTAAATAAATAAAAGCTTATAAAAAAAAAGTATTCTGTTACGAATAAGATATGATAATTTTTATTTTGAAAACTTTTCTGTATTTCGCGCGCCAACTGACGTGAAATCTATATCCATTTTAGAGTTGGAGAAGTGGATAAATGAGAGATATATCAGTACTTTACTCTCTGAGCACACCCGCCATTGTACATCAGCTAGACACTATCAGATCAGCTGACACAATCGGCTGATAACTCCCCTCACGGATACAAAACAGTGCCTTTACCGCACGTTGGGTGCCTATACACGCGATGAATTCTACAGGTTGGGTGCCTATAATGATAACGATTTAGATCAATGGCATGGCAAAAGGGCCTTTTTTGTGGAAAGGTTGCTATCATACAAATTAAAACGTGGAAGTGTTATGAGCACTTTCTGTTTGGCACGCAAGCAACATAAGATGGGCATGTATGAACATTGGACCAGCACTGAAGACAATGCAATGCTGGTGGACTACAAGTTGCTACCACAACTTACATATTGAGTTTGTTTACTTAGGAATAGATTCTAAGTAACTGTTATGAATACTTATATTCATTATTCATTTTAAAAGACCATAATTTCAAATAGAAGGTCAACATTGCATAAATTTGTCCAATTTGCCTAACAAATAAATGATAAATATAATATTTAAATAATTTTTCTTAAAGTCATTTTTTGCACAAAATATGTTTGATCCTTAGATGATTTTAGTTGGGGTTCGGTCAAAGTAGATCCAAAAAAACACAAATAAAAAGAAATGTATTTTTTAATAAAGGATTATCTGCCAACTTTTCGGCTTACATTGTAAGCCATCTTCAGGGCTATCATGAAGATGAGAGAGGACGTCCTGTCCCTAGGTTCACAT
>KZ808658.1:132404-143102 GCA_000696205.2 Oncopeltus fasciatus | reverse complement strand
TATATATGAATTGAAATATATAACATTAAATTAAATATGGAATAAATATATTATGTAATAAAAGTGAATTTGTGATACTTGTAACTCTGGTTTCATTTACAATTATTATTATTATTCCATCCGGTTTATTTTAAAGTTCTATCAGATATTATACAGTAAAAACATATTTAATATGTCTCTTTGTAATTGTTTGAAATTTGTAAACAATAATCTCGTTATTAACATGAATGTAAGGATCTGTGATAAAATATATAATATAAAGAATATTCGATCGAACTCGAGCTGATGGCAATATATCACTATGTCATTATCTTGTACAAATAAAACAAGTAATTATATATTCTATCCATGTTACAGTATTCTATCTATTACTCTTATGAAAAGAAATAAGCTATATAATAAACCACTTGTATTAATAGATAATTTCAAGTACTCAACCTCTTGCAAAACTACCATGACCATACGGTCTCTCTTCCTAATCCAAAGCAGTAGATTTGTATTTGAAGACGTACTCTAAGTCTTTCTAGTCCTATATGAAAAGAATGACCAAAAATGGATTACATCTCAGCAGAATGAGAAATTAGCTGAGCGTCAGGTTAGTAAAATGAACCAGATTGATTCGTGATACATTTCTTCTAATGTGTTCTTATTTGTGTCGAGCAACTGTACATAGCTTGATCTAGAACAATCGAACATATCCAGGGATCACAATGCCTCAACCTTTGTGCTTCATTTTCACAGAAGGCCGTGAATAATTGCAATTTGCCACACACAGCTTCCATTACCAAGGGTAAAATGCTAGCTACGATGCGGATTTAACTAATAAGTCTCTAGCTTCCTCATTTAATTTTTGTATACACACACATAAATATTTGAATTTATGTATATATTTGAATTATTTTATTCAATAATTCATATTGATTTTATAAATCGAATTCAACTTATGCATACTTTGTTGAGTTGGAACAACGTTCCTGTTTTTACAGAAATTGGCTTATCTTAAAATTTTCTTTTCGCTTTGAGGAACGCTGAAAATTGTGGTAAGTGGATTTTAAAATTCTTATACTGACTTGTTCAGCAATTTATTTGTACCAGTTTTCCACAATTTTTTTTGTTTTATTTATAACTTTAGGAAACGCCCCCACAATACGTTTATTTTGTCATAAACAATGACAAAATAAACAATGAATTACACTATATATTCAATAGAGAATCCTTAAAGACTTGTTAGGATATAAATGGTCTTACTGAGGTAAATTTCTTGCGAATAAGTTTTTATTTAGTTTATTTTTTATACAAATCATTTATTCAGTAGTAATATGTATTACTATGGAAAGCGAAATTTTATTATTTTTCTTTATTTTGATAGCATGTATTAACTATTCATGAGAGAATATTCTATAAATATATTGAATAATTATTTAGCGGACGCTCTATAAAAATGTATTGATCGCAAACCTTTCGTTCCTACTTAGCTGCTTTATCAATAGCAGATTAATACTTTGGCGTCACCAGTAAATGTTAGATTCTCATGTTTATGTTATTAAAGGCAAGAACATAATATATATTTTTAATATTTATTTATTTTGAACAGTCGGCATTAAAAACACACTTCAAGAATGGTGTACGTACTTGCTTGAGTCGATTGATTTATTACTGCCTGAAATATAGTTAGTTTTGTTAGTTGTCAATTTATTTATTTTTCTTATATGTATTTATAAATTGTATAGCATGTTTCCTTTATTTAATCGTGTTATTATATTATTTTTAATAATTCGGACGTTTGTTTAGAATTCACTAACTTTTTCAAATCAAAACAAAAAATGCATTTGTTTTACATTCATTTGTTTTTTTGAACCGGGTACGTTATTTACGTTATTAAATATATTTATTTTACCAGTTTGCCATACAGCCCACAATCTTTTTTATTTTGAATGAGCTTATAGCAACCCCCCTCTTCCTCTAATGATTTTAGAAAAGAATATCAAGAGTTCAAGAAAATTGGGACTGAATTCACATAGGGAATATAATAAAAAATCTAACTGACCCAGCCAGGGCTCGAACCTGGATCTCCTGCTAACCGGGCAAGCGCGTTATCCTATTACGCTACCGGGAGAGCCAGATAACTTATTAAATTCCCAGCACTAAAGTCGAGAGTCTAACTTACGGGAAAGACGAATACATCGTCTTATGCTCGAAGGAGCAGACATTGTTGAGCTATTTATCGACTCTCGTGATTTACTTTTTATTTTTATTTATAAATATAAATTTTATTCGTGGTTTTTAATCCCACTTAAATTTAAATCAATTAATGCAAGGGAATAGAATAAATTCTCGTAGGTAAGACTCTCGATACTAGTGCTGGGAAATTAATAAGTTATCTGGCTCTCCTGGTAGCGTAATAGGATAACGCGCTTGCTCGGTTAGCAGGAGATCCAGGTTCGAGCCCTGGCTCGGACAGTTAGATTTTTTTTATTCTATTCCCTTGCATTAATTGATTTAAATTTAAGTGGGATTAAAAACCATAAATAAGATTAATATTTACGAAAAAGGTTTATTTTATTTCATATTTCTTACAATAGATGCTAGTAAGAGACTTGCGTCTGGAAGATTCCAGTGCTCTGATGACAAATCTTTGTTTTTTGAAAGCGCTCAGCTTCTATTAAAAGACAAATCAAATTTTGAAGTGGAGTTTGTTTATATTTTATTCCTCGAATTCAATTAATTCACAATTCAAACAATTTTTCAAAAGACTTCATTCACATAAAAATATGAACACTCCCCCTCCTTCTCCCCCGACACACACACACACACTCACTCACATATAGTAAATAAGAATAGGTGGGAGAAAGTTATGAACACAAAAATTTTTTCTCGTTGTAATTTTTTCTTTATGTGTTAACTACACTCTTTCTCCCACCTGTTATTATTTGCTATTTATATCGCAGCCACCTGTGTTTCATTATATATATNAGCAATTAGAGGTAAATATATATAAATTGCGAAGCTTTGGATATTTTTTGACATAACTTAATCATTCTTTTTCATTTCTTGCTTATTTGTTTCTTTCTTTTTTATTTAAGGATTTTATCCCCACTTCATATATGGTCATCAAGTCAGGGTTTTTTATTACGTACTTCTCATCGTGATTTCACTCTTATATATATATAGTATTTAGTTCTCGATCGAGTAATAAAGCGACGCTCATTTGTTTCAAAAAGTTTAATTATTATGAAGGGTGAGGGGCAAAATTTGAGGGGTTTATTTGAATAAACATTCACATAGGAAGCCAGCAAACTATTAATGTTAGTCCCAGGTAGAACTGAGCCATTCAAGTGCCGAGTTCTGCGTAGTGCGTTCCCTACTGATTGTACTGCTATCGCTAACTAATTCTGAACTTCTACATCAATCAGCCATTTGTAGGGATTCTCTTAATTAATATTTCGTATATCATCACATAACTATTATGAAATGTCGAATACAATTTCATTTATTTGAACAGGTTTCTCGTAAATGAAGACAAATGTTAGAATTATATAGCTTGAGAAAAATTAAACTAAATTCGGTGTTTAAGCTTCTGTTTGCCAACTGTTGGATGAGTTTGTAGACGGCTGAAATGCGTACGTGGGCATAAGTGGGAGTGAATGACTTATTCAGTCTCTTAAACCGGTGTGAATCATTGAGTAAAATAAATTACCACAAAACTTGGATCTATAATTGAAGGGAAGGAAGGTTTGGAGATTCTCAGACCATGTAATTATACCCGTAAAAATATATTTCTCGTAAATTTTATTTCGCTAAAGAAGTTGTAGGAAGTACATTTCAATCAAGATTTTGCATTTATTATGTTCTCAACTCATTTAGAGGTAATGATATTACAAATTTTAGTCTTCTTCTAAAGTCCTCCTCCACCTCAATATAATTGGAAAAAAAATCATTCAATAAAAATTATGCAATAAAAAGACTAAATACCAATTTAGTGTATATATTTTAAGAGTGAGTGGACACGCCTAGAACTTAAAATTCCCTTGAATATTCATTAATATCTTTGTCAGTTTTGCTTTCTAATAATTTTGATAATATTAGTTCATAAAATTATATTTTACTCCTATTTTGTCCTATAAATTGTTTCATTACGCTGATGATGCCGAAAATATAAAGGTTTCAGACTTTATTCTCCCTTAAAACTAGCACCCCTCGTCACTCTTGAAGCATAACTTATACCATGAGAACGGACTAAATATATTAATTCACCTGTCTCGATTCAGGGGACGTGTAACACTACTTTTTGTGAACAAGTGGTATTTCCTCTTCCGAGCGAATTTTCTCTAACGAGCGATTAATTTTGCTCATTGTTCCGACGATAGGGACACCATCCAATTTCACGCTACAGTTACGCCTGTAATTAACGCCTTTTAGAATAAAAACAAAAAGATAATCGTGAAAATTGATAAATAAAGGAGTAATTATAAATTGTATACTAATTAAAGTCAGAACACTAGCTAGATTTTAATTTAAAACTTAAATATGTTAAATAAATTAATTTTTTTTAGATGGATATTGTCAATTTTTGGGAATATTCTGAATCAATATTGGGAACTGATAATAAGCAAATCTGCCGGGAGGTTTAAACTATACTCTCGACATTTAAGTGTGAGGACACCATAACCTACTATCTTTACAAGACGTATTCAATTCATTACCTCTTTGTACACATGTGTTTAACTAAGGATGTAACCTGGGATTATTATTACAATTTCAATTGCTTTCAATTTACTTTCAAATTTACACAAACAATGTTAGTCTCTAAGGAATTAATCTGTTCGTGTTATTAAATTAAATTTTTGAAATTTTTTTGGTAAGACCTTGTTCTTCTTAGGAATCCATCTACATGGACTGTTTACCTGAAATTTACTAGGCATTGGAAGCCAGTTCCGGGGCACCCAATAACCTTGGGAATTCCGTTCGGGTCTTCCTGTACTGGGTTCTGTGGTTTCCATTCCCGCTCACAGGTTAAACATTCATTGAGAAATAAACGCTGGCCTATGACACTACTACCGGTAAGTACATTGCCTACCTACAGAATAAGGTAGGCAATGTACTTACCGGTGGACAGCCTCTCCCTCAATGGTTGTAAGAGATTGTAAGGGAAGAAAAACAAAAATAAATACACTTCCAAAAATGTCTGATTTGTTGGACCTCAGCCTGGGTCAACATATACTTCGTTTAAAAGATTATAAGAGATTAAATTCCTTCCTTTCTCTACATACAATTCTTCCAGTTTATTGGATGATTTTAAGGGATGACTTTTTTATTATTATCAGCTGGAAATTCTTTGTTTTCCATTATTTTATTTGCACTGGTAGCGAAGTTAATGATGGATAAATAATGAACAATATTTGCAATTTATATATATTTTTCCTCTAATTTCTGAGCGCTTTAGGAATTAGTGATTCCATCTTCGGAACTCTACCACCTTATTATGACTGTTATGTCTTGACAGCTATTGGTGTACTCTTGCCAAGTTGCTAGGCTTAAATTGCTAAGAGTCCACCTTGAGCTGTCAAGACATAAGGCTCATTATAAGATGGCTGAGCTCTGAAGATGGAATCATTGATTCTGAAAGCGTTCAGCAATTAGAGGTAAATATATATAAATTGCGAAGCTTTGGATATTTTTTGACATAACTTAATCATTCTTTTTCATTTCTTGCTTATTTGTTTCTTTCTTTTTTATTTAAGGATTTTATCCCCACTTCATATATGGTCATCAAGTCAGGGTTTTTTATTACGTACTTCTCATCGTGATTTCACTCTTGTTTTCTTTATTCCGCGAAATTTTAATAATTTCTTCATTCCTTTACGCCATATTGATATTTCCTAAATATCTAAACAGGGAATAAGTAAAAATTGATAGATATTAAACTCAGTTTTTCTATATAAAATAATAAAAATAGAACGGCTCGCCCAACCCTCTAATTGTGTTTTATAGCTATCATATTCAATATACGTCTTACATAAAATATTTCAGACATAAATGTTAAACATTTTTTCTTTTTAGTGGCGTGTCAACCTTTGGTCATAAATGCCAGTGAGAGATATTATGGAAGAGGGAAGATATTTTAAAGAAGAATAATTTTCTTAGCAATAGGTCATGGTGAGGTGTAATGTATTGTTAATGTGAATAGTTCTTATGTGGATGTATATAGTAATTTCTTTGTACTAGGAAACTATGAAATTTATAAGAGAAAAAAATCTAGAGAGAATGGAAAAGGAGTGCAATACTGAAAATGCATCTAGATAAGATTTAATAGCCAGCCCTCTTTCAGAAAGTTCATTACAGCTTTGTAGACTTTATCGTCATCCAATAGAATTTCGTCTAGAGTCCCATTTAAGTTATATTTTTTCCTTGTTTCTTTATATTTCACGCACTCTGTAAATATATGTTTGATGGTAAGTAGTTGTCCACAGACAGAAATATTTCTTTGTGCACACCTGTTTTATTCCACAATTTTTTCTTATAAATCAATCAACAACAAAGATATCAACCATGTTCAGTTTTGTCTTTCTCCCAAACCCTTTCTTCTAAACATATTTTCCCCTTTAAAAAAAAAAAAAAAAACCATTTCTTATTTATAACTCAAAATGCCAAGTTTTAATTATTGATTAATAACATTAATAGTTTCTTAGCATGAATTGTTATAAGTAATTAAATTATTTTTTGAAAAATCGCGTCAAATTTCAGAAATTTTGAAGGAAATACTGCTCATTAGCTTTTCAGGCATTGTGAACAACGCCCAATCGTTTGGGCAAGGTAATGCTACACTAAAAAATTATTTTTATGGTAATGCTAGACTTTCTTTATTATATTATATATTAGTATAATTAAAATAGATCTTATAGAACTAGATCCGAAGAGCGTTATTTTAACTGTGAAATTCTGCTGCGCTATTTGTCCACTGCAATTACTAAAAGATCACTATACAAAATTCAGGAAAGTTTGAAGGGGTAATAATCAAAGAGTCTAAAATCCAACGATTTATCCTAGCACTTGCACTTTTATTTCCTCAACTGTTTAATGATAAGGTCGTAAAAACAAGATCCGCCCATGAATAGATCGTGGAAAACTTTTTACGACAAATAACTGCGTATTATGGCAGCATTAGGAGCTTTTACGTAGCGCAAGAATGGAAATGTCAACAGTAAAAATACTCTTTACTTTGAGCAATAGCCGTTGCTTTTTTTTTTCACTCTTAGGGTATTAGAGGTTCAACAGGAATATTGTTAGGTTAGATAGGAAAAATATAAGACAAAGGCCTGTCATTTATAAATATTCTTAGAGCTCGTAGATATAAAACAATTTCGGAAAACTAGCTTGAAAATAACCCGTTTTAGAGTTACAAGGAAATACAGAATTCTACTGAAGTAAGAAATTTATGATTCTACAACTTGGAAGATTGCTTTTTTCTCTCATAAATATTATACCAGATAAAGGAAATAAAATTCTGATGGGTATTAAGGCATTAAAATAGATAGTTAAAGCTGGTTGTGGATCAAGGATGTTTAAAAAAAAATATTCCCCATTTTATTGTTCGATAGTCGATATTATCATTATTACAACTTTTTTTTTTTTTAAGGCGTGTTTGAGAGTGGTGTCACTGGTCACCTCCTCTCCTCATGTGACTTTCATTGATGTCATTTAAATGAGTCAAGCAAATTCATTCTTTAGCAATACCAAAGATTTAACAGAGATACTGAACTTTATTAAATATTTGGTCTAACGAAATTTATATAACCCTACAATGTTAGAGGTTGAAAGGGTAAGAGTGGTATAATTTAAAATGACCAGAGAACTTAAAACCCTTTCTTTCCCATTCCTATCACCCCCATGGCTCTTTAGTCTGTGTCATAACACGAATGAAACCTACTTGTAAACAACAAATCAAGTTTACATTATTCAAAGCTTTGAGAATTGGCTTACCTTCTGTTGAGCAACGTGTATTAGAGTAGAATTATTTCAAAGGCGTGGAACCAATCAAGTCTCGGCTCTTCGTATTTCACAGTGGTAGTTTGGTTTTATTTATTTTTACTCTCAATTATTAGTCACTATGAAGATTGTATAGTAATTTAAATTATTTTCTCGCTAGTTCCATTTTTACCTTGTTATTGCTCTTTTTAATATTGTCAATTCTATTAATTCTTGAAAAATCTAAATTTATAAATAATATCCAAATGGAGAGTTTTTTTGATTGCAGATATTATTATTAGTTTTTTTGTTGGGGTTCGGTAAGGTAGATCCAAAAAAAAAATTATAAAAAATACGTATTTTTTAAATTATCTGCCAACGTTTCAGCTTACATTAGATGCCATCTTCAAGGCTATCATGAAGGCGAGAGGAGACCTCGTGACCCTACGATCACATTTGTATGACTCTCAGTAATGAATCTTGACCGAACCCCAAGGAAAAAAAACAACATCCAATTATAAGTAGTATTGTTGAGCTCCTTATATTATAGAGCTGCTATGTGACTTTTTCTTATCTTATTTAAGCTTTTCGAGAGACCTTGTTCTAAACTAAATTTATTAATTATATATTTATGAAAGATTCAAGTATTAATAATAATGTAAAAACCATAAAAGTAATTAAATTAGATATAATAATTTTTATCATGCTTCATATGATTTAGTTACCTCTTCTTTTCCAGAGATGGAGTCTCCACTTTCCACTCTGAATCTTCTACCGATAATATCTTGTCCATTCGCCTCCACTTGAGGGAGCTAGAACACAGCCAAAAAACATAAATATTATAGGTATATAGATTATAATAAATTGCAGAATAATGGTAATTTAAAAGCTACTAAGCAAATATTGCTTTACAAATGAATCGTAGGCAAACACATATAAAAAGTTACGAATTATCCCAGTAGTCTATTTCATTGCATTGAAATAAACAAAAAAAAAATGTTACATGCATGTCTTGAGAATATTGATCCCAATAAAAAATGTAAAAAAAATTACTTAAGTACAAAAAACTATGTCTTTGAATTACAATTAGTCAAAATACTAACTACGTAGCATATTTATCAACGAAACTTGCTATTTGACATGCCTATGAGGTCATAATTGAGTAACCAATTAAATGTATGTAAAGTTTTTTCCGGGTTGGACCGTGTAAAGTTTTTGATGGTTGCCGAGCTTTCGCACATCCTGTGATGGCTTCTTCAGGGCTGAATAGAGAATGAGAGCTGTCTTCTCTATTCAGCCCTGAAGAAGCCATCACAGGATGTGCGAAAGCTTGGCAACCATCAAAAACTTTACACGGTCCAACCCGGAAAAAACTTTACATACATCTGATGACTGTGGAAGCCTACGTGAACAACCAATTAAATTCCAAATATGATCCTGTATCGAAAAAAAAAAAAAGGAAATAGTAAATAAAAAAATAACTGGAGACACAAAACATTTTTCTACAATATTCACTTACAGATGCACCCTTTTTATTATATAATAATGAGTATTTAATTCTTGCTGTGGGTTAATACCAGGGGGAAAAAAGAAGAAAAATAATTAAAATACTAAACCCGTAGGTATATTCCTAAAACAAAAATCGACCTTTTGGGATATAGAAAGTTTATAAGAGAAAAATAAATGTGGGAACGTAATATGAAAAAATAAAATAAAATAAAAACTGATCCCGCAAAGTATTTTTTTAGCGATATTGGGTCATTTACTCACTGCCTGCGTCATTATAGGGTAAACAATGAAACTACACCGTGAACCGGGAAGTAAAAAAATTTTCAAAACAATATATAAAATTTTACTGGGTAAGAATAAGATACAAGTGATACTTTTAAACTTCCAGTCATAATATCCGCCCATTAATACAACGTTGCGGGTAAAATGTTAATCTATCTACTCTGGATGATATAAGGCAATTGTAATTTGGAGAGGGTGGACATGGTGACGAAATGGGATTCCTCACACCCACAGCAATTTAGATATTAACAATTTAGCTGAAAATGCGTTTAAGGGGTGTTTGCGCCTGCGCTTGTACAAGCGAGTGTCAGGTGTTTGTGTGCGGCAGAGGGTGGGTTATGAAGGCCTCTCTCTCTCTCCCTCCCCTCAAAGACACTTCTCCTCTTTCATATGAAGTCAGTGTTCTGCTTCGCCGGGTCTGACATAAGCCCACTGTACACAGCTCCTTGCATATAGGGTTACTCTGTCTCTAGAAATTATTACACAATATAGGGAAGGTTCATCCCCCTTATATATGTATCTCGGGGTTAGATATACCCGCTGTGAAAGTTATACTTTTTGCAATAGAAGTTTATTCAATTTTAATACCACAGCCTTACGGCTGATGAAAGGATAGAAAAATTCTGCATAGCCTGTAGTAGTTAATTGAAAAATTCTTTTTAAATATTTTAAAGTACTTTTCCAAGTTTCTCTCGCCCAGTTAAAAAAAAAATTGATGAAAACTTTTTAAGTAGTAAACTATTTATATATTATATATTGTAGTATTGTTAACTTTGTATACACAAACACATACACTCACACAGACACCTGTATGTGTATATGTATTCAACTCTAAACATTATGGTTATTCAATTTTTAAAACCGAATTCAGTATTTAAGCTAGTCTATTGGACGAAATCACTAAATAATTAATGGTAGATGTTCCTCTTAGGGTATAGAGGT
>KZ808658.1:61846-78081 GCA_000696205.2 Oncopeltus fasciatus | reverse complement strand
TTAGTCATGGAAATGTGAACTTAGGGACAGGACGTCCTCTCTCATCTTCATGATAGGTAGGTGTGGCAAATTACTGCTTTAATGATATTTCAATTTTTTCTTGTCAATTAGTTGTTTGTTTGCATGTTTTTTTCAAATTGGTTCTTTTTCAATATTGTTTTCATAAACTTTTAATTGTCTTACATAGCTTTCTACTTTCATACTCTTGATATCACATTATATTATAATTCTCTATTATACTAATTTCAATTATTATTGTATTCTCATGACATTGAATTTCTACAGCCCTGAAGATGGCTTACAATGTAAGCCAAAACGATGGCAGATAATCTTAAAAAAATTACACTTTTTTAAAATTTGTATTTTTTTTTGGATTTATCACGACCGAACCCCAATAAAAAATAAACATCTAATTATAATTTTTTTTTTGTTTTTGTGAAACTTTAACCTTTGATCTACATTATGAGTGTGCTAAGAATATGTAATTAAAAATTTGAATTAGTTTTTTTTTAATCAATAAAAGAGAAAGACAAATTGAAAAGCACTATCGGTAAATTGTCTGAGGTGCCTTAGGTACCGAGAAAAAATACATTCAGTTTTTCGAGAAGAGAAACTCTATTATCATCTTGAATGTCACCTAATTGGATTTCTAAACAATGCAGGCTACTACAGCCTTCCAGCCACGTCTTCCATGAAAAAATCCAGTCTCCTAGTATAATATTTACTGGACATTTTAACTTTCTAACTCAAAAAGGCATTGCTAATGGGATTTTTTTTTTCGGTCCAACAGATCAGTGGGTCGAAACTTCAGTTTTTAAAAAATATAAAATATCAATTTCTAATATTTTTTTCTAAAAAGCAAATAGAAAAAAGTAGCATATTATTTATTTTAAACGATTAATGCGTGGGAATAGAATACAAATTATATCTGTCCTAGCGCACGAACCTGGATCTCCTGTTTTCCGAGCCGGTATGCTTCCATTACACCACCGGTACAAGCTAAATAACTTATTAAATTCCCAACACACTAGCGAGAGCCTAACCTACGAGAAAGGCGAATACATCGTCTTAGGCTCGAAGTAGCTGACATTGTCTAGCTTATTTATCGACTCTTCATTATTTTCATTTATAAATACTAATTTAGTTGTGGTGTTTCATTGATTCGGACAGATAGATTTTTTATTATATTCCCTCTCATTAATTGTTTAAAATTTACGTGGGATGATACACCACAACTAAATTAATATTCACATTATTTATTGTATTTATTAAATACTATCTAAATGTAGCTCCTCATCCCGAATCTTGGCTTCCTCCAACAACAAACGCCATGCGCGTTAGTTTTGTGCTAATGCCATCAAATGTCCGATGCTAAGAGACCTAGCACCATTAGTCACGCAGTTTACCCACCGAAACCTGGGCCTTCCTACTCTTCTCCTCCCTATTCGGTGAGGATTCTCTTAGGAATGGCTTCTTCCGCCACGAGAGCAACATGACTAGTCCCGACAAGTCTCGTTAAGCTTGAACAGTCATTACTATTGCCACAACAATGTCACCGTACAATCCATAACAAACGTCTGCATTGGTTCACCTTCTCCATTGGTTGTTGATGCAGGCCGCCCCAAGAATTCGCTAGAGGACTTTCATTTCAAATAATTCCTTTGCCCATGTATAGCATGAGAACAGGCCTAATCCAAATTTATATACATTTATTATACTATATTTTTTACACATAAACATCTCAAGTACAACCAAAATAGAATTTAAGTTTCCAAATATATTTAACCCTTTGTCTAACATAATTATTCAGAGCATTATAAAAAATTTCAAAAATATACTTTTAAAAAAATCTGACATAATTAGGAAGTTGTTCACGTAGGCTTCGACGGTCGTCAGATGTATTTACCGTTTCTTCTTCTGGGTCGGACCGTGTTAAGTTGTTGTTATTTGCCGTGCATTCGCACATAAGGAAGGACGATAGACACACGTCTCAAAGAACACATCGCAGACATCAAACACGGACGCACAGAGAGGTCAGCTCTAGCAGAACACTTCGCCAACACCAGCCATCACATCAAATTCGAAGACGCTTCAATACTGGCCCGGGAAAACAACTACTATCGGCGGACCACCAGAGAAGCCATCGATATAACCAAGAATCCGAAAAATATCAACAGAGAAGACGGATACAGATTGAGCAAAAACTGGAAACCAGCGCTAATTGACAAGAGGATCCAACCAATCAGTGACCAGCTACCTGACTACTCCAGAGACCAGCCACCAGAACACAGTATCAACCAATGGGAAGGCAGACTTCGCCCAAGGACAAGACCGCGCCGGGATTATACACCACCTGGTGTATAAAACATGGTAATTATATACCACCTGGATTTTTAAATCTCTCTTTTACAACTCTCATTCTCTTTTCAGCCCTGAAGAAGCCATCACATGATGTGCGAAAGCTCGGCAAATATCAAAAACTTGACACGGTCCAACCCGGAAGAAGAAACGGTAAATAATTAGGAAGGTCAAATAATAACTATTTACTAACTATATGAACGACTTAGGTAGCCTTTATTCATTATTTAATCACCATAAGAATTGAACAATTTGTTGTATAATAACCATATAGTATAAACACTTCCTCAATATTTTCTAGTATCATTTATTATAACTACCTATGCAGGTCAATGAATCTGTATGCTTAAAACGTATTCTTTTGTTTACAAGTCTATCCATTAAGGAAGGGTCAAATCAATCAGATGGTGCAAAATGATTTAAGAAATTCAATTCTGTCAGTTGGCTAGGGATATCTTAAAGCGCCTTTAAACGTAATAAATAAAATGGTTCAACATAATTTTGAGACATATAAAAAGAGATCGCATGGTCATCACATATGTTTATGATCTCTTTTGGAAAAACGAATGTGAGAGCATAGCTTTTTGTGGGTTATGGTAACTCTGAGTAATTCAACATTCCATATGCATTCCCAACTCAGCGCGACTACACTATATTGTTTTGGTAGTATCTTATTACATCTCTATTTCTTTATACCTTTTCCTTTGTTTTTGTACATGCCAAAATCTAAGAATCTTATACCAAATCATTTGACGAAAATGTTTTGTATATTTAATTATATTTTTTTCTCGTAAAGCACTCTTAGAAGAGTATATATTTTACACATTTATATAAAATTATTAAGTTTGTTGTAATCTATGTAAAAAATTAAAAAATGAAAATAATTTACAATGTATTATGTTTAATAAGTGTCTAGGCTCTGCAAAGTACTGAAATCCTTTAATTTCTCTAAAGAACACTCAGAATAAAGCAATGAAAAATTGTGCAAGGAATTGTTTATTTCATTATTGTACATTACAAAAAGACTTGTTTTTTGATTAGCTACGCATATATACTGTATTATTTCTATATGACTTAATGTATCATGTGGTTAAATTTAGCTTCTGTTTGACCTACAATTCAAAATTTAACAAATTACATTTTGACAAGGTCAAATACCGAATACTATAGAATTTCAATTGAGCTGAAGTACATTATTGAACTTATTGTCTTTAAATTGAATCTACGAAACAAGATCCACAAATCTTTCCTAAGGAAAATATAGTGGCTAGAAGAAGAGAGGTTAGAGACTTGCCTGAGTACTCACATGGCGGACGAAGCCCTCCTCCTTCCGAGTGGGTGGAGATCTCTGGTGATGATGCAGGAGGGTCCGAAACTCCCAGGCTGTATAAGAGCTGTGGCAAGCTTCTCCACGCAGAGGGAACGCGATCTGTCTCGCCCTTGGCGAATTCCTTTCAGCCGCGACATGATCTGTAAGAGGCTGGACAGTTCAGTCCCGACTGCTCGATCGCTTAACACCTAGGGGTAGTTCAGTCCTAACTGGTCCAGCAATTAACACATACAGGTTGTTCAGTCCTAACTGGTCCAGCGCTTAGCACCTAGGGGTAGTTTAGTCCTAACTGGTGGAGCGCTTAGCACCTAGGGTTAGTTCAGTCCTAACCTGTCCAGCACTTAACACATACAGGTAGTTCAGTCCTAACTGGTCCAGCGCTTGCACCTAGGGGTAGTTCAGTCCTAACTGGTCCAGCGCTTGAACCTAGGGGTATTTCAGTCCTAATCGGTACAGCGCTTAACACTTAGGGGTAGTTCAGTCCTAACCCGTCCAGCACTTAGGACATACAGGTAGTTCAGTCCTAACTGGTCCAGCGCTTAGTACCTAGGGGTAGTTCAGTCCTAACTGGTCCAGCAATTAACACATACAGGTAGTTCAGTCCTAACTGGTTCAGCGCTTAGCACCTAGGGGTAGTTTAGTCCTAGCTGTCCAGCACTTAACACATACAGGTAGTTCAGTCCTAACTGGTCCAGCGCTTGCACCTAGGGGTAGTTCAGTCCTAATCTGTCCAGCACTCAACACATACAGGTAGTTCAGTCCTAACTGGTCCAGCGTTTGCACCTAGGGGTAGTTCAGTCCTAACCTGTTCAGCACTTAACACATACAGGTAGTTCAGTCCTAACTGGTCCAGCGCTTAGCACCTAGGAGTAGTTCAGTCCTAACCGATTCAGCGCTTAACACTTAGGGGTAGTTTAGTCCCGATTGCTTAACACCAAGGGGATAGTTCAGTCCTAACTCGTCGAGCGCTTAACACTTAGGAGTAGTTCAGTACTAACAGGTCCAGCGCTTAACACTTTGGGGAAAAATTATAACATGTCCGATAATGACGAAAATAATTTTAAGGGAAGATAAGGATTACCCAATATTATTATTCTTATTCCCCCAATATGTGTTTGAATTACAGGAGGTTTCGGAGAGATTTACCGTCCACATTAATCTTTTATTTATAAATATTTTTTTGGTTGTGGTTTATTATCCCAGGTAAATTAAAAAAAAAAAAATGTTTCCACCGGGACAGGTGGTGTAACGGTAACTTTCCGGCCCGGCAAGCAGGAGATCCAGGTTCGAGTCCTGGCTGAGACAGATAGATTTTTTTTATTCTATCCCCTCTCATTAATTGATAGATCTTTTATGTGTTTCAGTGTTTATTCAATTTAGTCATTGGCAAATCTTAAAGAATATATCTTAGCTCTCTTATCAATAAACTGGATAACTTTTTCCAATTATATTTATGAGAATTGATTCTACTATATTGCTTCTTTTAATACATTATAGGCTTAATCATATATTTTCAATTCTCTTGAATTGTTGATAACTTTCACGTTATTAATTGGTACTCAACATTGAATGAAACATCGGAATATTAGGAGAGGTGGATCAAGTCGATAATAAGCTGAAATATAAGTATTCATTATGTTTGTTACTAAGGAATTCGCTCATATAAGATTTAAGATCAATGGAGACTTTTTCCCTTTGACCAAAGCTGAAATATGCATTAAGCACGTTACCGAGGAATTCCCTTATATAGGATATAAGATCAATGCAGACTTTTGCCCCTTGACCAAAGCTGAAATATGCATTAAGCACGTTACCAAGGTATTCCCTTATATAGGATTTAAGATCAATGTGGACTTCTGCCGCTTGACCAAAGCTGAAATATGCATTAAGCACGTTACCGAGGAATTCGCTTATATAAGATTTAAGATGATTTTAGATCAATGTAGACTTTTGCCCCTTGACCAAAACTGAAATATAAATTTTCATTAAGCATGTTATCGAGGAATTCGCTTATATAAGATTTAAGGTCAATGTAGACTTTTGCCGCTTGATCAAAGCTGAAATATATTCTGTCCTGGCTTATATTA
Organism: Oncopeltus fasciatus; assembly: GCA_000696205.2. NCBI lineage: Eukaryota > Metazoa > Arthropoda > Insecta > Hemiptera > Lygaeidae > Oncopeltus > Oncopeltus fasciatus. The sequence continues at coordinate 72,306 of KZ808658.1, read as the reverse complement.
TAATATTTGGAATCTATTTACATTTTTATTGCATTTACTATATTGTCTATGTTTTAATTTTTAATTTTCTAAGAATATCTTAAATACTAAAATATTTGTGCAATTAGAGAGTTACGTTAATTTATGCAGGCACAAAACTAAAATGAATTTTAACGAATGAAAAATTAAGTCCAAGCAAACCATCCTGGGATAAGTCGGCCTTAAGAATGTACCCTTGCGCAATCCTCCTTTAAAACAATCCTCCTTTAGCACTTTTAGTTTCACAGTATTATAAGTTTTTTTTTTTTGCAAGATGCAAAAGAAAATGTAAAAATAACTTACAATACTCTAGAGACAAAGTTATAACAGGAGGAAGATTCTATCCACCATACTTCAAAGCCGATGGATTTAAGAGGTGATAATGATTGTTTTTCGACTATTTCTAAAAAGTACTCAAAGTACAAAAGTAACTGGAATTGGCAATCTAAAACAAATTAAATATTTATTTTTTAATAAAGGATTTCAGAGATATGGGAAAGAAGACGCGAAAAAGTCTAAAAACTACGAGAGGTAGGTAGGTAAGAGAAAGTTCTCTGTAAGGATGGATATGGTGAGAGACCATGGTTAAATAGATCCCACACACCAAAGAGAAGATTACCCCATAAAAAAAAAAATGCTTAAATTTTCATAAAAAGAGTTTTTAATATATTTTGGCCGTTTTCTTTACATTCTGTTTGTAATAACACATAGGGTAAAACGCTAGGAGTACGCAGTCATAATTTTTACCATTTTTCATTGTATGGGGAAAAGGTCGGATGACCACACTCTTTTTGCGGGGCATGGATCAGTAAGAAAAACATATGTTACTTATCTCACTCTTTGCTTCAAAGGTCTGTAAAGAGACTGATTTATGTTTATGTATAATATATTCAGATTTGATTTTCATTAAGTTTTGTTTTGTTTGTTAACTAAACAGGTCTAAGAGGGAAGGATAGAGAAAAAAAATTGTGTCAATGCCTTGTTCAATTATTCAATTAATCATTTAATTAATGTGGGAAAATTTTCTTTTTAAATGTTTAAAATATAAAACGAGCATAAGAAAACCATGATGAAATAATAAGGGTGTAAAAAAAATGTGATAACTGATATGTAAATCACCCACCAAGTTATGAGTTAAATTAAATTAAAAACGTTTTATGGGTTAGATTAACAAGAAGTGAACGTATAAAATGAATCGCCATTACAATGTCAGTTTTTCTGAAAATTAAGGCTTTAATTTTCATCACGCCCAGTAAGAAAACAATGTACTAAAATCTAAAAAAAAAAAAAAAAAAAAAAAATAGAAGTGATAAACCTCATTTCTTAGGGAGGAATTATATATAGCGTGGTTCGTAAACGCCCCTCCACTAATCCAGGGATTTTAAGGGACGTTGAAGGAAAACACGAAGACGTAAAATAAGCAAGAGGGTGTCAGACTGATTTGATCTGTTTTATATTTCTTTGGAGACTCTTGGGCAGCAGATTCAGCATCGATAACCCATTGATTTACATTAAATATATTTTAAATGTGGAATAATTTAAGTAACAAAAATATTCTTTAAATGTTTGTGCTGAAAATAGCTTAGAACGGTAAACAATCAATGAACTATTGTCTTCATAGTTCTACAGGATTCAAGATTGGGATTGTAAATACTAAATGCTACTAGAGTTTAGAACACAGATTTACATTCATTTTAACGATGATGAAAAGAATATTGATTCAATGGGAAAATCAAGTTACTCAACCAAAAACCATCACGAGGCAATTAAAAAATTTCGACAAATCTCTGATCCTACACTTGAGAAATTGTGTTTGTATCTTTGTCTGAACCCATTCAATCGCCCGCAATTAATAGAATAGACAATGAAACTGAATTCGGTTATTGAGCTCTTATTAAATAAAATTAATTAAATTGACGGATTTAACAATTATAGAAAGTTCAATTAAATTCAAGGAAATTTCAGTTATATTCAGATTTGCTGATCTTATAATTCATTTAGTAAATCTACAACTATATAATTAACTGGTTAAATTGATAAATAAATAAATATATGGAAAGACTGGTTTTGTTATGGGGAAGTGAAGCTATTCGAAAAGCTTTAGCTTCGGGTGGCAGTGACTCAATATATTTCTGCAGTGCTAGTTTGACCTTGATACAGGATCTCGAAGTTCATTACACCCTCAGCTGCCCAGAAAATAGTTAACAAAACTTTCATTGAGTGGAGATAAGGTTTTGGAACACATATTTTGTTCCTCATCAGCCGAAAACCACTGGCCACTATCGCAGGTGATGATGCTGTCTAAAAAGGGATTTTTTTTTTTTGAAGCGGGAAGTTAAAGATACAGTTGTTAAGCGGCATTCATTTTTGACTTATGTAAGTTCATGAGGAATTTATTTGTCCAGTTCTTGCACTTTGGACAGCTTCAGTCGCTTTTAAACAGGGTTTTTACTCATAAAGCAAAATTGGCCTAATATGAGTTTCACAGGAACCATTTTCGACTAGTCAGTTAGAGTCTTAGAGGGAACTGGATTAAAATTAATTCCATTTTTCATTGAAAAAAAATTAACAATAATTTACATGAGTTAAAAACAGTTTTAAACTCATTCAAAATTAGAGTTCTAGAATAAAAATAAAAATCGTAAACTTTAAAAACCAATTTGAATGACCCGATATGATGTCTGCGTACATTTTCTACCTTTTCCATCCCGGAATTGATAAAGGGAGGTTTAGTGAACACAACTTCTACACTTATCCCTGTCTCTAGCTTGTAAATTAAATGTCGTCATTCATCCTATCCAAGTCAACTTTTAGTGAAACATGGAAATTCCGCTTGCATTTGACATTCTTCAGAGCTGGCTGAGTTCTGAATCAGTTTGATGGCATTGATAAATGCGAGTGGCGTTTCTTCAGCTTACTTTATGAAGTAACTGTATACTCCAAGAATGGTATGGTTCCTACACTCAATACGATAAAATTACCATTTCAATATAAAAATTAACACAATGGATGCCTTTGGCAATACTCCACGATATCTTTATTATTTGATATTCAGCTTGATTCTCAATAATTAGGCTATAAATCAAAATTTTAAAAAGCAATTAAATTTTCTCTTTAAATGGATATTTATAATCTAATTTAGAGAAAAAAATATTCATTTAATTTTCCATCTTGAGCAACAGAATATCTTTAATTTAATAAAAAATTTATATTATTCTAGATTCATACTTTTTAAATTGTTATTTAGCATTAATGAATGAATAAATATAAATATATGCTATCTGACGAGCACGTTATTGGATGATAAATGAAAATCTCTAGAATCTAAAAAATCTAGAAAGAATATAATAAAAATCTCGCTTAAAATATTTTTTAGGCACGGGAAGAAAGGGGTAGGTAGGTGATAAAACTAAGGGATCATTTTTTTTTCCTTTAATAAACAGAAACAATTCACTTTTCTTCTCTTTTTCATTAATTAAGTCACCTATATATTACTATATTACTTTATTTACGGAATTTGTAAGTAATATAGAGTCATATATGTGTTGTTGATGTCATATTGTAACAATATGAGTGGGCAGTACTAAGTTATCAGGCTCTCATTGCAGAGGCCATTGGCCAAAGGCCATGCCTTACATGCTGAAGACAGACAGACATAGCTACGGTGTGGAGGAAGAAGCGACAGAAGCAAATTAAGTTAGCGGGGGTGCGAAGGCTTGTAGAACAGAGCGCGGAGGGGTGTAGAACGGTCTACAGAGAGGGTGGTATCTTGAGACGCTTGAGGCACTCAGCTGTTGATCAACGGCGGGCGACAAGTGTGTGCAGTACCCTCCAGCTGGCTCCTCATCGCTCGGCTCCAACAACCCCTAAAACTTCCACCCTCTCTCTCTCTCTCTCGGGAACAAAGCTGAAACTTCTTTTCTCTCCTCATCCAGAGATCCCCAACGATCAAGTTCAATGAACTTAGAGACATAAATTTGTTCATTTTCCAGAAGAATTATGAATAATTATGTTATAATCAAATTCGTTATGATTACATAAATATTAGGATCTATCCAAGTTATAATAAGAGTATTCTTTTAATGTATGGCTTATTTAATTTTTAGGTCATGTTCAAAAACTCAGTCATTCATATATAATTTTATTATTTTTATTTAAAAGANACTCAGTCATTCATATATAATTTTATTATTTTTATTTAATATTATATTTAAATGTGTGGTATTTATCTGTAAATATTCTAAGCCTCTCGTTTCCTCTATTTTCCCTCTGACTCTCTCTTCAACTTATGTACTCGTATTAGTTTTATTATCGTGCTAAATTACCAGAAACTGAGGTTTACAAAGAATTGTCATTATTGAGTTGTTGAAAGATGCGTTTTCTGGGATTCTGAGAGTTATGGGATCTTTTGGCCGTCCGAGAACATCATTCTAAGCCCAAGAGTAAACTATATCACTTTTGGTATAAAAATTTAAAGAATTCTTAAAGATTAGAAAAAATAAATGGTTGATTAGGATGGTTGGATACATTATTGGCTTAAAATACTTTTCATCTTTTATAAATGTTTCACATAGCTACCTATTGTCTGTCGCCCAGAGAGAAGAGAAGAGGTTAAGAGTGTATTCAGGACTTAGGAACTCATATAGCTAGGGAAACTCTCTCAGAGTAAGAGTAAAGGAGTCGTCCTTCCATGGTGAGTAGTAAGAACATTTATTTACTTCAATAATTGCATAATGCAGAGTACCATAAAGCAAAATATTGCTGGCTATTGAGAACGCTCAGTTAAATGAGGGGCTGATTTGAGAAATTTAGCACCTACAGGCTACTGCGCTGGCAGTATAGAAGAGAGGTTCTTCTTTCGGTGCTTTTTGAAGTATCGCAGAAACTTATGTAGATAAGTTCTCAGTTATTTAAAAGAGTATCATAGCTGGGCCTAGATTATAGTCAGTGATTACAGTTGTATTTGAATCCCGGGATTTACTTGAGACAAGAAGCCTGGGATGTGGATCTGAAGAGGCGGTTAGATGACAAAAGGGCTAGGGGACTGCTGAACGGTAGGACTTGAAGAAAGGCTCAAGACAGTCCAGGACTGAGGTCAAAAGAGAAGAAAAAATGAAGAGGCAGGAGGTCGATAAGAAACCCTAAGAAGATGATAAGAAAATACGCCAGATTCGTCTTACGGGAGGAAAGCAGTAAGCAAGGAAAGAAAAATAAAGTTTTCCTTAAAATCCTTTTAAGCTTATTTATGGTTCCTTTATGGTTAATAAAGGAGCATCATAACATGATACTATCCTTTGATTACTATCTATTTAATGTTTTTAGTAATAAAGATTAGACCTCGAATTCTTACTATTAAAATGATCAGTTACTTAACTCATTCTATATTCCTTCTTCCTCTCTTTTAGCAGATTTCAGCCATTAAGCACAAACTTAAAAAGGTTTGCTGAAAGAAGTATAATACCGAATTTGGTTTCAATTTATCTTTTTCAGTTAAAATTAAAAATCATATAACCAACAAGAATAGCTTGATTTCCTTATGAGAAATCAGCGGTAAAAAAGAAAATAACAGAAGTGTGAGTAATTTTTGCTTAAGATTGATATTAATATTAAATGAACAGAAAACGAAAGCACTGAAGACAATGCCAAAGAAATCCTAATTTTTCCGGTCAATAGTAATTAACTCCAGAGGATATTAATCTATTAATTTCCAACTATGTAAATTAGATTTTGTAATTCAGAAGATTTAAATGTTTGCCATCTCAGAGCAAATCTCTTCCAAACTCCAATAAGTGCTAAGATAATCAAACTATTTTCCCCTGAAGTCCGTCATTCACGTAAGAATTCCAACTCATTTCTCTACTAGGGCTAAGGTAGAATTCGCTCCAAACTACCGCCTACTCAATGTGAGAAAATGGACTGTGTTCTTGTGTGCTGTTCTTGAGGTGTCTCAGAGCACTTGTTACACAGTCTTATCAACATAGGGTTATTGATCAATCAATCAATAATTATGCTGTACAACTGTTATTTGAGTTAATGAAGTTCTTATAGGCTATATGGAGAGGGTAGTTGATAAGACTTGAATAGAATTGCTTGTTCTGTTGTAATCTTTAAGAAACTACAGACTTCAAGTGTTGTATATGTTACATTCACAGTTTCAAGTTCCACAGGTAATGTACTTTGACTAACTGCAAGAACACGCAACCTCATGAATCTATCAGCTATTAATAAAGTGACACAGTAACGTCCTATTTTTTACTCCCCACTTCTTGTTCTCTTTTGTTGCCAACTTTATCGGTAATTTGAGCGAAACAATTTGTAATTATCCAGTTTTGGTAGTTAGAAATTCTATATTGCTCTCAAGGTACGGTTGAATTCTAAATAAATGTTTTATTAAACATTATGTGTATGTGCTAATTGTGCCAGTGTTTTGTTATTGTGCTATTTTGCTAATATTGTGCTCCTGTATTATTGTGATATAAATAAGTGCCACTGTAATGTTATGCTAATAATACTAATATCATATTGGTGTGCTAATTGTGCTATTATTGAACTAATCCTTGCAACGTTATGTAATTTTGCTGATTTATTAATTAGTGCAATTTATGATGATTGTGCTCAGGTTTTTGTAAAGATTTTTTTCCTGAACTAACTAATATTTTGTGTTGATTTTGCTAAAGCAAATATTGTGCTTGTGCTTATGTGCTAATTGTGATATTGTTTAACAATGCTATTATCGCGGCCAAGTGGTATGTTAATGCCAATTGTTCTAATAACTCCCATTTCACAAAGTAGTATTTTTCTATTCTAATCATAATTTACTTTACAAACTAAATTTAGAGTAAGAATTTACGCTAAATTTCTCATAAATTTTAGCAGATTTTCTATATAGAAATAAAACGTATAGGTCTTGTTACACGATTTTTGAAATAAACTTTTACTGATCTTACCTAAGAGAAGCTAAAAATATACTACTCTGTTCAAAATTGTATATATATATATAAACACATATGTAAACAGTAGTTCCATACAAAATGAGTATCTAATACTTTTCTTCCTTCAAGTAATTTAGCTGTGTGTCCTTGGCCACCTATACTCTGGCACCTGTTATTTAGCNGCAATGGCCTGCTTATATATGGCGATCACTAATATTGTGAACGCTTTGCCATTTGATATATCACTATGTACGTGAAAGTGGGTTGAATACATTTTGACCGGAACAGATGGTGGGAATGAGCTAGTCAGAGGTGGATATAACCAAACAATTTCTATTGTTTTCACAGTTATTCATAATTTTAAGCATTCATTGCATATTTAGGATGACTATAAATGATATATATTTCAATATAAAAATGTAAAATATCTGAGGTGGAAACTTTAAACGGGTAGAGATTTTTCTCTTGCATAGTAATTTCTCTTAGATTGTAAAATATTGCTACTATTGTGAAAGACTAGGAAAGTAGGTGATGTTAGACCCAGTCCTCTACGGAAAGGGGCCAATTGATGAATGACAAATTTTATCAGAGAAGGGAATTAGAGTTGCTTAGAAATCCTTATTGAATCTTCTAGGCCTAGCTCGTCCCTTCCACGAAGTTATAAAAGCAACTCACCTGCAGCCCTGAGAGTGATTAGTTAGTGTTACTCAGTAGCAGATTTTCTGTAAAATCGCTGCCAGGTGGCTCGTTGCCTCCGGAAAGTTAAGTGATAAGTGGCAGTAATAAGCAAGTTATCTTGAGGCCTCTTTGTAAATAAGAACATTTAATTCATTTGAATGTATTGTTTTATTCTCTGTAAGTAATTTATATTTTATACTTCTTTATTTATTTATTAGTTAGTAAGGACAGAACATTTAATTCATTTGAATGTATTGTTTTATTCTCTGTAAGTAATTTATATTTTATACTTCTTTTATTAATTATCAGTTAGTAAGGACAGTAGGTTAAATTGTTATCTGTAATAAGTAGGCTAACTTATTTATTATAATAAATTAATTTCAATTAGTATTTCTTCCTTATTTCTATTTTCCCTTAGCCCGATATGTTTGAAAATTAAGCAAGAAACAGAAATTGTCCATGCTCCTGATATCTTAGAAAATAAATAAAACCAAAGCAAGAATGAAGATACTTTTAATGAAGATATAAAAAGTTCTTTTATCCCTAGGTAAAGATAAGTTGAGATTGTTATTGTTTTGTGATTTTTAAATTCATATTTGAAATTAAATTAGAACTTTGCAAGGCTTACACTCGAGATTTATATAATTGCAAAAATAGGAAACGTGATCCAATGAATAAATCCTTTGATAGAAGGAGCAGAATGTTCTGCTCAAATCCTTTGATGTTCCTGTTACCTTTGATTACTTTGATAGCTAGAAACCAATCAGGGCTGTTTCTCCCACCATTAAACAAGTGAGAGAAGAGAAATGCTAAACCCATTTTTTCTCGCCATTAAGAGAAACTTAGGTGCATTTCATGTTTACAGCTCTTTTTTAGTTAGACTCAACCCAATTACACTAATTATTCTACAATAACATCGTTCCTAGGATATATTCGTTTCATGCGCTACCTAATTCTTCTCACTACTCTCTATTCTGATTTTTCATTTCTTTTAAGTGTCCTCCTTCGTAATGGATTGGGTATAACAAAACGGGCCTTTAGTTTTATATTTTAAAGAAAATTGCCAAATTCCAATAACTGATTGCAGCTTTTTGGTCGTAAAGTCAACAATGCATGATTTAGTTGAACCTCTTCTTTTATTTTTTAACTCCTAAAATATGTAACCTGCTCTCTCTCATGCGTCGCTTCTGCATGCCTAACGGACTCAAGAGTCCTAAGTCAAAAATTAGTAATCTGTGACGATCTGTAAAAACAATTTCCACTACTAAAAATATTGAAGTGTGCCATAGTTGTACTTCTTTCATTTATTGACTGCTTGTCTTCTTTGATTAATTGAACAGCTTGGATTGTCCAGTTGCTATAGGAACCATTCCATACACTTGGAATGCACCCATGCATATGACTAAGTCGAGGTGTCTTCTTTCTCTGGAAGAATCAAGTCCTCCACGGTAAGTCGGGGGGAGACAGTGGGAACAATGGGGTGACTTGGAGGGGGCTGGAGAAAGATAAAGGGAGAGTGGGTTAATGACATGCATTCAAATGGAGGAAGAGCTATTCAATCTGCTGCGTGGTCTTAGCTCTCAACGAAAGTCTTAGCTCTTCGATACTGTTGGAATATCCAGGAGGATTCCAGTCTTCTGCTGGAGAACTTCATTCATAACATGTAATCCATCTTGAAATGTGGCATTATTGAACTTTTTTTTCCAAGGACTACAAAAAGTGTAATTTATAATTAAAAACAAACATTGAATGCTATATAAAATAATTTAAATGTTTAAATATAACATTGATTTTTGCGAATAATTTTGAACATTATTATAATGTAATTTATAGATAAAATTAATCACATAAGTGATTTACTCGTATTTATGTACAGCTTTAATTACTTTTTGTGAATACTGAGGAGGCACTTAACGAGAGGACCAGACTAGTACGGGAAGGGGCGAATTGAATGTGGTCACCTGCTACCTTACTTAGAAGAAGAAATTTATTTTTACCCAAAAACCGCTACTCGATTCATCTAGGCCTGCCTAGGAACATCAAGTACGTTCTACAGTGTTCTATAAAGCGGCACAACAGCTGTCCTCGAATCAGTATCAGTCAATGTCTGATTCCGTGGCGATTTATTTGATAATAATACATTTTCTTTCTATACAATAGCTTGCTATTGGAGGTTCTCAGTCAAAGGTGGGTGAAATAATTTAGAAGTTGGTCAGTAACCCCTACAGTTCATACATATATTTTTTCTTAACGCATAGGGCTTTCGAGGCTAATGCCTCATCTTCAGTATATTCTAGAATATTACCTGAGTTCTGAGCGACTTCACCTCGACCAACGTAGGGCACTAAAGATGAAGCATTACTCTCGAAAGCTTTCTTTGTTAAGAAAAAATATATGTATGAACTGTGGAGTTTACTGACCAACTTCTCAATTATTTCACAAACCTTTGAATATTAAATTTATTTTGCATAATTAATAAAGGTTATTCTTTTTAAATTAAAAAAACAAGATGTCCAGTCTCGAGTTCATGTGATATTTAAAAATAAGCATATGAAGGCTGCCATGCAGGAGTTGTGTATTTTAAACAGCGTAAAATGTATGCCCTCTCATGGTTGCTCTAGACTGGCATTTGGAAATTGGTAAATTTCTTCATTGACAAGTGTTTTACGTCATGTTTTTATTAGGTTAGAAAATTACAATTTACGCAGAAACGCTTTTTTTTTTTGTTTTTAACTCAAATAACAACGAAAGTATTTACATAAATTTTTATTATAAATTTTGTACATCCACTTTTCCTCATCCGATATCGAAAAAAAATTAATTATTTCGAGT
>KZ808658.1:6217-16310 GCA_000696205.2 Oncopeltus fasciatus | reverse complement strand
ATTTACTCCTAATATTTATTATTTTATTTTTTAGGTGATACGCGTCTTACGAAGTGAAGTACCAAATTTTTTTAAGCGTAATTATTTTCTATTTATCATAGAAATGGAAACATTTTATTTTTCATGTATATAAGCTACAAATAACAGTGCCCTCCATAACGCTCGTTTAAGCTTAGATTTGGGTTTATTTATTTTTTAATATGCAATGAATACAATGATAATTAATAAATACCTAAATAAATAAATCAAGGACACCGTGATATAATAATACTGCTATTATTCATTTCTTCCTGAGCTAAGTCATTGTACGTTGAAATTCAGAATGAAGACAGAGGCTTGTGGCTCTGTAAAGAGCGTTCCCGACCAATTTCCTCTTCAATTTTCAATAGAGGTGGGAAAATCAATCAATTTTTAATAGACTATTTTTCAGTATTTTTTTTAACAGCACAGCTTCATTTGGTCCCCTTCCAGTTAGTTCCTGACCTCAATTAATTTTTCACCCAACTCCTCATATAAATTGTTTTTAGTCAGCTATAAATTCATAAAGTTATTTTAATTTTAAAATTATTTCATTCAATTTAAATAACATAAGCTCTTTACACATTATAAACATATTTATGTACATTAATTTGGAAGTTAATCATATTAACCAGAATTTGTGTATTTTTAAATTAAATTTTCAATTCTCTTATTTCCTCAAAAGGTAAAATATAAAATGTTTTTTTCAAGCTGTAATGAACGGAGAATTTTCAATTATTAGGAATATTTTGTGTATATTATTGAAACCTAATAATTTATTTAAATTAAATTTTGTCATCTAACTTTTACTTATAATTTAAGAAATTATATTGTGTTGTAATTAAATACATTAAATTAATGTGTTTTAATTGTACAGGGAGCCTTCCGGTACAATTAAAATAAATAATGAAATATGGGATTACTTAACCACAATTATCAACATGATTTGCACATTAAATTAATTTGACATGAGTTTTAAATACTTTTTATATATACTTTCATAAATGAAGTAAAAGAAGACGCTAAGAAATTTCCATATTTCAGACATTTAATACGTTTACTGTGGTCAGAATGTAATCTCCCAGTTAGTCTTCTAAATACTAATATAGAATATTAAATTATTATATTATTTTATATTACAAAAAATTTGACAAAAATATAATAATAATCCTCCCTTCAAAAATACATTCTAATGAAAACTATATCTTTGATATTGATAATTAATGAACTACTTATAAATTAAGAAGTCTATAGGAAATATTGGCAATGGTATCTCTTAAAAATTTCTTACAAAACAGGCCGTAGAAAACATTATATGATTAATATTTGCCCAAAAATAGTAAATCGATTAAAGTTGATATTGTGATCAATGCATTTTATTCAAGATTTCATATTTCCACAGAGAATCATCACAGTTCAGTAAAAAGGACTTCAAAGAGAGCTCTTGGTTCACACCAAGTACACACATACATACAGAGTAAACAAAATGAATTCCTCAGTATTATAATTCATGAATATTTCTATTGGAAATTTAAATGTCTATCGATTTCTCATGTCATATATATAATTTAATAATAGACAAATCTATATTTCATTCGTTTATCTCAACTATATATTACGTTTGCTGCAAGTAAAAAAAAAAAAATTTATATTTAAATATTTCATACATTTTCCCTTTTTCTCCGATTTTGCTGTTATTATTGTTATAAGAAATTTAAAAGGAAAAAATTAGTAATATGAAACAATATTCACAAAACTATGACCTATATGCACTCCTAATATAATTTATAATAACCTTGAAAAACCTTGGGAAACAGCATGAAATGCTTAAAAATAAATCTTGATGAAAGATTAAAGTTTTCACAACGTGAATTATGCATATGGCAATAAAACTATATTTGCCATATACAAAACTTTACAAAACGAAATCTTTCGAAAACAAATAAATGAAATGAATAAAAATAAATGATGTTTTATTAAAAAACAATAAGACCTATCTTATCTGGATCTTATATTCTTAGTGTGACTTATTTCCATAGTACTATAAAATATATCGTTAGTATGAAGAGTAATGAAATCCTTCAATCGACTGTCTCTGGATCCTTCATTTCAATTAATTAGGGACAAAAAGAGAGTGGCTATATATAGGTTCTCATACCATTGAAAACATCCATGGCTTTGGGCGGGATTTGAACCCACAGCGCCCATTTTACGAGACCCAAACAGATCCCATGAGCTAACCCGACGCCCCTCATACTTCAGCGAAATTTGAAAAATGCTCAAACATAAAAAAAATAGCACCTTACAGAAAGATAAAGTATATCTTTATATAATATATAAACTCAAGCTTATTTTTTTTTGTCGAAGATAAACCAAAAGAAAGAATCCTTGGGTGATATAAACTGGAGACTAAAGTATCCGAAAAAATGGGATCAATAAAAACAAACAAACAAGAAAAACAAAGATATACTAATAAATATGAGTACCTAAAGGAGCTGAGTAAGACCCACCTTACTTAGTATCTTACCCATCTCCCAAGATGACATAGAATCCTGGAGTGATATCTGACTGTATTATCTCTGCCAGGTATTCACATGCCTGAGGCTATGTATACATACGTAAACAAAGGCCTTCTATACCATCTACAATTTACTTCTGCTTAATTACACCCAAATTTGGTGTGTGTAATCATCCGTCATATTACTGTTTTGAAATTAAATAAGATATTTTATTAGTTTACTATGACTTAATTATCTTACTTTTCACTAGTAGTACAGGTTATTTGTCAGTATTTATAAAACACTGAATTTTCCTATTAAAGTGCTAGTGACCAGTTGTAGAAAAGTTGAGCAAGTGAATTTCAGTAAAGTATTATAGCCTAAAAGTAATTTAAATAAGGTGGGCAGTCAGACCACTATGTAGAGGATAAATGTGGAAGAAATATGTAGAAAAATACTCTCTAAATGAAACTGACATCAATATATCAAAAATAAGTGATATATAATACATATTCTGTTGCTTCTATGTTATTATAAAATAAATAGAAATGAAGGAACGGTATCTTTAGAATTTTTTATTTAAGAAGTCTATTAAACAAGACTTGAACCCACATTTTTTATAACCACTAATCAGATGAACTGAATTTTTCCCTAAAAATGGCCCTAGGCCATACTGTGCAGAGTTCAGGACGTCTGGCCAATTATGAGCAAACGCGGGTTCGAGTTCTACCTTTGCCTAAACTTAAAAAAAATGAGAAAAAAAAAATCGTAAACTACATTACAAGGATCTGGGTTATTACCTACTTGTAGTTGTTCTGGAAAAAAAAAAGTTTGATGACTTTTGGCAAATTAGTTATATAGATAATAGTTGAATTTTTTTCTTTGACTTATTCTTTTTTTTAAAAGTTAATAATACATAACCATTCGATAAAAATACAATTTTATTCGGTATTAAATAACAAATGAGAATTGATAAAGGTAAGTTCAAAGTGGGCGTTCACTTATATTGGTGCGAAGAGTTGGTGTTATACCTTCGCACCTTCTTATAATACAAAATTAATTTTATTATTTTCTTGCTTTTCTATTTTCAAAGATACCTACTACATATTTAAATCCTTTGGTTTTCAATATATTCGCCATTTTCCTCTTATACGAATCAGGCGGCTTAGCGGTTATTCGCGTTAACTTTATCGTCAGTAGATGCCCTACTAATCCAGCGTGTATAATTATTGTTCTTAGCAATAATAATTATGGTATTATATTAGCCAATATTAATATATTTTCCGTAGTTGTACAAAAATGCAACTTTTGAATAATTTTCAATAGATCTTCATTGGTCCTATATACGGGGTAAAAAAATTATGTTCCATTCAAATAATATAAGTGCAAAGTATGGACATAATATATTTATTATATACGAAAAATGGTCCAGGGGGTAAAAAACCCAGAATGATGTGATTTATTTTATTTTTGTAAGCCAATGTTTCGTCTTACGGTGTAAGCCATCATCAGGGCTGGTGATTGAACGGAGGAACCTCCTTGTGGATCAGTGTGTACCTTTCACTTTGAGAACATCAGAATACACATCACTATATCATTTCCGCGAGATATTTGTTTATTAGTAAGTAATAATTTATATTTTCAGTTATCATTGACTACTTGTGGGAATAGGCAAATACTCAATTCTCACAAAGTAAAAAGTTCTCTAACTAATGACCTCATGATTCTCATAACCCTGGCTTAGATTGAGGAAGTTTGACTTCATTTAATGGACTCTTTTTCTCAAAGGCATTCATACGTTCTAGGCATNATTATAAATAAAAGATTGACCTGGACGGGATTTGAACCCGCGGCGTCAGAATTGCGAGACCCGTACGGATCCCCTGAGCTAGCCTGGCGCCCCTGGTGATAATTTCTGGCTGACAAATGGAATGTAAATAAAAGAGGTTAACTTAAATGAATGCCTTTATCTTTAACGAATTACATCCTTAAATCTTCATATACATACATATATATATATATATGTAATCTTTTTGATTATATACTTGGAGGTAAAAGTTCTAGTCAATGTTTCATGTTTTATTTCTATGTTAACAAGTATTTGAATATTCCCTCCAGTTTTCTTTTTGATACTTTCAAATTCTAACTTATCACTTACTTAATTAAATCATATATCGAATACATGGATATGAAAAAACATATGGATACAGAATAAGCCCTGAGGGTCCGACAAATATTAAGATAATAAAGAATGTACACCTTCATGTGTTTTTCAAAATAGTACAAATTTTTGGACTGAATTTACACCACATTTGTGTAACAGTTTGTCTCTTATTTAGGAATATAAATTCTCTTTAATTATTTATTTAATCTTCCTAGGTCAATCTTTATTGTATCTTTTAAACTAAGACAATCTAATTCTAAACCACATTTTTTAAAGTTAGTATTTTTTTGGTTCTACCTTGAACGAACCCTTACAACAATAATAATGACTACGGTAAAAAAAAAACAAAAAACAAAAAAAAAAAACTCTCCGTTTGCTCATTTCGCAAAGTAATGGAATATATATGAAATTTTATTTAAATACTGTTTTTAGTTGTGGTTTTTAATCCCACGTTAAATCTCCTGCTTTCCACCCCGAAAGTAAGAGACCCGGGTTCGAAGTAAGAGACCCGGGTTCGAGTCCCGGTTGAGGTAGTATTAAAGTGAGTCCCCTTGCATTTCTTGTATTAAATTTTATTTTATGAGACTTAAATTTCGGACTCTTTGAGGTCTTACTGGACAGTGAACGTGGAGTATCTATAACAGGATCCTCTTTTCACACCAAAGGATGATTTGAGCAATGTAGAGGAACTGAATGCACTTTGGGTCCAGGTTCCTGGGTGCTCTTGGGAAATCCTGCTGGTTCCTCAGCTTTCCCTAGAAGGAGGAAGGGGTAAAAGCAGAAGACACGGAGAGTAGGAGGAGAGGGTAGGGAAGGAGCGAGGACGTGAAGGAGAAGGTCACTGGCGAAGGGGGGATGGAGTGGACATCGACTAACTGTCAGCATCCACGGCTATCAGTACTCCGTCTTCGCTCTAGCTGACTTCAACCCCCCACACATTCCTTGCCAAGATACAGGGCGTATCTCCTCCACTCACACTTCTCGCCAGAATCATCTCTACTCGCACTATTACATCCCTTCTTTTTCACCCCTACTCCCCCCCCCCCATCAAACCTCTCTCTTTATTTCCACCCCTCATAGTCCACAAGAGACCTGCATCAATCTCTACCGTTCTACCATTGATCAAGAGAGAAATGGGAGCTAACAGCTTATAGTAGTCTTAAATTAATTTGTTTTCCAGAAGTGATTAATAATAAAGACTCCCATACACTTCTTTAATGGCTATCCGTATTCATCTTCGTCACTACCTTATCACAATATCATTATTAATAAATAATTTTTTTTTTTACTACAATAAAGTAAAATGTCAAAGATATTACATATTTGCTATATGTTTGGCTGGCTACATATTTGCTCAACGACTAATTTATCGAGAATATAGTTTTACTATCCTTTATACGCCATTTTGATTCTGCTGATTATGAGTTAAAGTTAGTTTTTATATTTAATATGAATATCACAATAATCTGTTGTAAAATTAGAAATTGATATAAAGTAAATGATAAGAAGTTGTAAAATAAAATAAATTAACCATATAAGTACACTTTTTAATTAATAATTATCCAAGGGAATGTACGCATATTAAATTGCAAAAACATTGGCATGTAATGATAAAACTTAAATAAGGAAGAACAAACTAAAATAATGTAGACTTTTAAATAGCCATTAAGTTATTGTCCGTATTTCAAATATCAGATTATTTGCTGCTCCAATAGAAGCGTCTGGCCCAGCATTGTCTACTCAAAGTCAGAAAGAATGAGCACAAATGGAGGAGTAACACAAGAAAAAAAAAACCAATTGTAGGCAGCTCAGCTAGTAAGATCTGTGAAGGTCTCAGCCGAGGGTTACCGGTCTACATCGCCGGCAGAGCGGGAAAGGGTGGTCGTTGGTGTGACCATCCTCATTTAGGAAGTGCCCATTAAGTTGGCTGTGACGAACAGGACGTGCCCCACCACCGAACAGGAACAACCCCTCCATCTCTGCGAGGGCGCCTATGAGAAGAAACATCAATGGTAAACCCGAGCGGATTGGAGCTCGTCAACTTGTCCGGAAGAAGGCATACTCATCTGTCATTCGGGTAAGAGGTTCCGTTCCCTTTGAATTAGTAGCTGATTAACTGAATGATTATAATGAACAGCTTTTAGTGGAAAAAATCGGAAAAAAATAAAAAGATCTCTAAGCAAAAGACCTTAGAGACGCATATGGACTTCACCCCTGTACCAGGAATATAATAAATTAAAGAGATGCAGAGGATATTAGGATGAAGCTAATAACTGAGTATATATGAGGATATGGCCAGAATCGATTTATTGGTCATAACAGTGACCAAGAAGGAGGGTATTGGCTAAGAGCACTTAAAGGAGTATTTTCATTAGTAAGGTGCAGTTCCTAGCAATGGAACGGCGAAGGCAGAAGTATCTACCATGATCCCACGAAAACAAGCTTCACAAAGACTTTTTTTTTTAAATAATGATTTAACTTTGTTGGATTATAATTAAGTATTTAAACTTCTTCTTCCAAGCTGTAGAATGAATCGTTAATGGCTGAAATCAATCAGGAAAGGGGAGAAAAAGAAGTGTTAAGATTTAACTTTAAAAGTTTAATATTTTTGGAAACGTGACAATATGAGCTCCTAATTGGGCACCAGTGATGCTTTTTCCATCGGAATTTTATGAACGAGTTATTAATCTTAAATATTATCTGTTTATCAATAAAAAAAACAAACGATATGATGACTTTTAAAATAAAATTGATTGTTTATATTGAAAGAATAATCTTAATGTATGACTGAAAATAATTTAAATATATATCATTGCGTGGAATAAAAACCAAAAATTTTAATTGTTCTAAATTAAGTCATTATGTCTTTAAAAAATTGATTAGAGAATTGAACATGCTAATATCGTAGAATAGTTAGTGTGTTGGAATATGAAACAAATAAAAAATATTACGAATAATTGAATAAAAAATATATAATAAACGATTCAATACTTCATTTGTAAAGTTCAAAAATATATTATACTGAATGTAATCAATTCTTTAGAGACTTTCCATTCAGTCTCTACGTCATTGTCAAGAACAAGATATATACAAGAACTCGTCCTAATTTAAAAAAAAAAAAAAAATCTTTCATTACATCCCATACTAAGGTATTTATTTGTAAAAACAAATCTTCATTGTCTTAGTATATGGTTTTCGCAAATTGTCCATTAATAAACAATTATTAATTTTAATTTTTTATTTTCTATTCCCTCTCAATAATTGTTGGAAATTTTCGTGGGATAAAATACCACAACTAAATTAAATATTTATACAAGGTAAATACTCTTAAGGTATTTAAGAGTACTAAGGTCTGAACGACCGACAGCTGTGCAGTGTAAAACCTTCTCGTTTGATTGTTTCGCCCCCCATGTTTGTCTAGAAATCAGTCTGGCCATAATCTTCATTTATGTGTGAGGTATTTGCTTCATTTTGCCAAAAAAAATGATAATTGTAATAGTAGAGCGGCGAATTGTCATGAAATTAGGTAAAACCCCTATTTAATAGAAGTTTATGGCGATTAGTGATATTATGTGCCCAAGTTTTTGAGTGGTTCAAACGTTTCCAAGGTAGCCAAGAAGACGTTGGAGATGATGACAGCCTGGGTCGCCCTTCCACGTCTAAAATGGATGAAAATATAGAAAAAGTTGGTCATCTGGATCAATCTGACTGTCAGTTAACAATAGGTGAGATATCTGAAACTGTTGGAATTGACAAAGAATTTGCAAATCTTACATTACCTAGTGCCTAAAATTCTCACAATCGAACAAAAAGAAGCTTGTATAAAAGTGTGTACTGACACTTTAGATGCCATTAAAAATGACCCGAATAACTTGGAAAGAGTCATAACATTTGACAAATCTTGGTTTTTCAATTAAGATCCCATTTGTCAATTCATGTATCGGAAGGCTCCAACTTCTCTGAAAACTAAAAATGCTTGACTGAGAAAATTTAAATTCAAACTAAGCAATGATTTTTTTTAAAAAATATTCATGGGATTTTATACCTTCACTGGGTTCCTGAAGGTAAAACTATTAATCAACATTACTACCGTGAGGTGTCTCAACTCTGCGAAAGAGTAAGGAAAAAACTACCTGAATTGTGGAAGAACAAGTCATGAGTTCTCCAGCAAGACAACGTGCCCGTTCACAATCCATTGCCTGTCAAGTTGTTTCTAGCCAAGTTTATTATACCAGTTTTTAGACCATCCATTTTATTCACCTGACCGGGCATCATTTGACTTTTATCTGTTCCCCAAGGTCAAATCTGCATTAAAAGGAACAAGATTTCAGTCTGTTGAAGCTGTGAAAGAAATAGTGGCACGCGTAATGTAGTAGCTCTCAGAACAACATTTTAGGCACTGTTTTGAACAATGGAAAATTCACATGGAGCGCTGTAAGGATAGAGGTGGGGTGTATATTAAAGGTGATAAAATTAAATATTTATAAATTTAAAATAAAACATTTTACAGCAATAGTCCCGTTCTTTAATAGCCACGCCTTGTATATATGNGTCGAATGTTACAACCCTAATTGATTACGTGCGATACGTTCTACTTTACTCAAAGGAAATCAAGCAAGTCTGTTGCCTTGTAGTAAAACAATATTTAAATTTTCTTTTCTCATTAACCCTTGAAAAGAGTATAAATAAAATCTAATAATAAACTTATATATGCATTTTATATATATAAATATATACATATGATACCTGTGATGTAGGTATGTAATGGACTCTCCTGACCGTGAACTTTTCAAGGAGTTAGTACCAATGCAGGCTTCTTAATTTCAACACTGCAGATTATTTTGGCTTTTTATGTGCCAAGATAGATTAACCATCAACTGGAATATGTCAGACACTTATAAGCCTCAATACTACAAATAGAGAGTTTTTTTTTTTTTACCAATGAGATTATTAGTAGAGAATTCGCTGGTTGTTGTCTAGGTTAACCGAACCCCATCAAATTAATACACTTAATACTACATATTCTTTTAGTCTGTTCCCTATGAGCGATTTCCAAACTTCTAATCTGTTTGCTATTCCTAAGTGCATATACTTTCATAATTAATATTTCATTATTTTAATATTTTTTCTGTTCATAATAAGATTTAATTTTCTTTAATGTAAAAATGCATCTGTCCTACATAACAGATGTGAAAAATAGTGAATTTTGAATGTAAACACACGTGAGTACGTACACACACACAAACACACACGTGTGCAAAGACGAAAGATAGAATGATAAAGTTTGAGAGAGAAATATTGCAATGCTAAGTATATGCAAACGAAACTTATGAAATTTTTATTTCTTTGAACTTACCAAATGCAAGTTTTGCATATATATATATATATATATATATATATATATATATATATG
>KZ808657.1:119300-130046 GCA_000696205.2 Oncopeltus fasciatus | reverse complement strand
TATATATATGTATACATATATAAAGTGATAATCATAAAATCACACATTTTAGTGACTATCACTTTTTGTATCTAGTAGGAAGGATCGAAGAAAATAATATAAAATAATTTTCAAAATGTCATGAAAACAACCACTCATTTCTTCAGAATCCACTAACTTTTTACCCCTATTCATGCTATACAAATCTCATTAGGAAGTAAAACAAACAATATAAGAACAATGAACCCCTAGTTCATTTTTCTTACATTGTTTGTTTTACTTCCTAATGAGATTTGTATAGCATGAATCCAGTTCAAATTATTTGGTTATTACAAAAAGAATGATGAAACTAGTGAAAATCTTAATAGTTAGGGTTGGTTTGTCAAAGAGAAATTCAATACATTTTGCATGGTTTGAGGAAAATGATATGATAATATGATTATCGTTGATCTTTTTATCATGTCATTTATTTCTATAAGTCATTTCCTTATTTCCTTCAAATAACGATACTCTATTCAAACACCTTATTTAAATCATAAAAAGTAATGGATAGATGAGATCTTAAAATCAAACTTCACCAAACTTTGAAAAATAACTTTTAAACACTCAAAATTTAAGCAAAACAAACCATAGTGTGTTCACATGTGGCTCTGAAACACAATCCTATTATAACCATAAATTATTGTTAACATATGATAAAAGTTAATTCATTTAGTTAACTGATTATAATAGAGATTAAAATTATTATAATTTATTCATTTCATGTTCCACAATTGGGGGTTTTAAAATTGTCTGTTCATCATTCAGCTGTGATCAATTATTAATCACAATTTATGGATTCCTTATATAGGGTGTCCCAAAATTAATGCAAGATTTTAATTAAAAAGAACACACAGTTTTTAGTCTTTTTATTGTTATTATTTTATTGAATCATTAAGTACATAGATAGTTTATTTGTGGAATAATACATCGGGCAAATGGTTTGTCGAATTTTTCCATGACCATTTCACAATAATGTGGCTGAATTTTATTGATGCAGCATTGAATCTCCTACTTTAATGCAAGGGTAGTTTTGGGCTTGTTGACATAGACCTGTGATTACAAAAAAAACCTTTAAAAAAATCTGTGTAAAATTACTCAATCTAGGGGCCCATTCTGATCACCGAAACAAGAGAGTACACTACCTAGGAATGTCTCATGCTGTAATTGAATTGTTTCAGGGGCTGTGTGGAAAACACATTAGCCAGATGAGTTATTCCATTATTAACCCCATTCTATAAAAATAACAATAAAAAGACTAAAACTATGTTTTCTTTTCAATTCAATTTTGCATTAATTTTGGGACACCCTGTACAAAATGGCACAAAAAAAATTTATTTCTAACAATTGATTATATTTTTTTTAAATTTTAAAGTAGTTTGTTAAGAAAAAAAAAACAAAGATAGCAAGGATCAACAAGTGCTCCTATTATTAAAATAGCTAGGAAAACAGTTAGTTTGCAATAAATGTTATATAACACATAATTAGTTTAACTTTAAATACTAGGTAGCATTTTCAGTTTTTTTCCATACAGTTGAAATATAGCTATATTTCCCAAAATTAACGCAAGGACTATTTGATTGCTAATACAACTCTATTTAATAAGGAAGTACTTAATATTATAATATTTTATTTGATACTCAAATTATGAACTCTTGGAAATAAGAGAACTCTCTTCTGTTCACTCTTTCACTGGCGTGCAAATTTTGAAAGCTCTTCTCATGATTTTTAAAAAGAAATCATAGTCAAGAATTTATTAGAAAAATTTGTTTTTGAGCAAAGGTGAGGGAGGGGGGGGACTGCAGAGAACACTACTCATACTAAAATTCTATAATTACTATTATATACAAAATCTACTCAAATAAATACAAGAAAAATAATTTGATTTCCAAACAGAGAATTTGAAGAATGAAAAGAGCTACGAATAGATGGAAAGCAAGAATAAAATACAACAATCTAAACATACAACTTATAGACAACCACATGTCTATCCTATACCATCACATATTAGTTCTATGCATTACCACTGAATGGACAATTCATTGATATCGAGTTTGATTGATTTATTATTGTTTTGCTTAATTAATGAGACAATCCCAGTTACCAATTATAGAAGAAAACAAAACTTTATTTAATATACATAATAATCAATAAATAATATTATATATTATTGATTACTATGATATTATACTATTACATGATCTATTATACTTACTCCCTCGCTGATAACCAGGGTCGTTGAGCGCCTCTAAACCACTTACTCCATCCCTGATCTCTGTTTGAGGGATTATTTTGTTTAAATAATCATAAATATTTAAGTTAAGTCAAATAAGAAATTCAGTATCAAGAATGAAAGGTAACAAAAATATAGGTGTCTAACTGGACCCACAAAAAAAATGAGGTTTTCTTCTTAAAAATATAGATGATTTCCGAAAGACAATATGAAATATTTTCCTAATGCAGACAAATACAAATGAATAATAACATTTATCAGACAAACACAATAAAATATGATAATTAACTCAGTTTTATGTTTACTTAAAAATTTAAAATTTTGCTGAGTTTATTTTGAGCAAAATTTTGAAATTGCAAGAAGAAACACAGTATGAAAAAAGGAAACTTCAAAAAAGTTTGATAAAGAGAATAATTTATTGAAATTGAAAAAAAGGATAAAACTATTTAATTATACATTTTTTCTAAAAATTATGATAAAACATTGTCAATTAGACTAATTCATCAGGTTCAGCTGGAGAATCTAAATCTCGGTAAGTCACAATGGGTCTATAATCTCCTCTGAAAAAAAAAAAATAAATAAAAAAAAATAAGCCAATAATAATGAATCTATATTAATAACAATAAGTGCAACAATTACAACTAAACTCATTTTCTACAAATTAAAAGTCAAATAGTTAATTATTTTTTCTTTCATCAACTACTTTTTAATTATTAGTGAAAAATAAAATAATACTTTGCAAAAGATTTTAGTAGAAGCAAAATAGTTTTTCTATCACTGCAAATCTTGTATTATTTATATTTTAGTGCAGACAAAAGGTGACCAAAGGTTCCGATTTTAATTTGTAAACACTATCTTTTACAAATGTATTATTTAAGCTCCAGAAAAGGCATGTTACTGGAAACTAGTAGAGTAAAATAAAGTTTTAAATAAAATATTATAGGTATAATAAATAATGTATACATTTTGAACTTTTGTTCCTACTAAAAAATTAATGGATAAAAAAGGTGTTTAGGACCAGTCATATCAGTTCAGTTAATATAGCAAATTTTTTCAGAAATGCTAGTGCTGAGACTCATAAATCATACACCTTATTGAAAGAAGTAGTATAATCAATTTAATCAAAAACCTAAAAGGATGGAAGCTTTTTAACCAAACCAATTTGTATAAGTAATAGATTTTTGCTCATAAGTCAATGAAAATATAATCAAATTATGTATGTAGCAATGTAGACAAAAGTTTATAATCTTTAGTCTCTATTGCCAACAATTTTTGATACTTAATAATCTTTCATCTTAAATGAAACAAAAAGAAGAACCTCTCCTTTTTTCTTTATTTATTTTATGGGAATGATTGATTTCATTGAAAAATTTGTCTTCACTACATGTTTAAAATATAAATTTCTTATTTTTTAATTTAATATTTTAACTCATAGGTTTATAACAAGAATGGGAAAAGACTATTCTCTGTGCAAAGATGAATGTTTGTGTTAAATCTTAATAGAAAATATAGTATTTTTGAGCGTAGGTACGTAGGTAGGATCAGGTTTAGGGGCAATCAAGATTATTACGCCCTTCACCATATGGGTATGGGAAGTCAAAATTCAGGACAGGTCCACTTCAATTTCCAAAGGTTAACTGTAAGTGATGTGTATAAAATAGGAAGAAGAATTAGCCAAGGTGGACCTGATTACTATTATTATATAGATGACTGTGATGAAGGGCATCTTGGGATGGCATTAAATCTTGATTCCAATATGGACTTTGTTTCTCCAAAAAATGTGAGTGATTTAGTATCTGCAATTTTTGAAATAAAGAAATCAAGTTCAGTGTTTTATCTTTTTTCAGCAAACTGTGGGAAGAGTTCTTTAATGACTGTAATCAGTCAAAGGAGAAGGAAATACAGAGACCAAATTAAAAACAAGAAAACTGTTAACAATTTGTAATTGCTAGAAAAAAGTTTAAAGAATAATAGGAATCAAAAATAAGAGGGGAAGAACAAAGTGAATTTATGCCGATATTTCTATTAGTATTATGAAATAATGTTTAAAACATCATGATAGGTGTAGAATGTAGTTTTCTAACATTTGTGTTCAAAAACATTTTTATTTTTATATTTATATAAAATAGAATATTTTCCTTCTTATATAAGAATATAAGAAGGAAAATATTTAAAAATGACCTAGAATAGTTGAACCAGCTTCAGTAAAATTAACTATTTTTTTTATTGGCATTTTCAGCCTTTAGGATCAAATTATTATCGTTAACTCATATTTATCTCCATTCAGTTATTTCTTATAGGTAGATAATAGTTGCCTGTTAGAATTCCTTAGGAGAACTATCAAAAATTGACAGTAAACATAAAATATAGTGAGGGAATAGTACCAATCAACCAATACAAAATATATTGGTAAGAATAATACTTTCCTTAAAGGCTAGAGGTACTCTCAGCCTCTCCTCCACTCACCACTACTACAGCCTAAAAGACAACTTATATTGTCTAATTATATGTCGAACAACTAGCAGTGTTCTTCTATTGCAAATAACCTAAACAAAATTTAATAATTTTATTGGTACTTTTTAATTGAAAACCTCCTGTCAAAAATTTACAAATTCTCCTAAAGTTCTTAACTAATTATTATGCATTCTTATTTACTTTGAAATTTATCGCTGTTAAAAGCTTTATAGCTCAATGTCCTCTTTCATAGCTTATTAGCTACATTTATTATTATAAATATTAAAGAGGTTATTCATTGAAGAGCTACAAGCCTTGTGCATTAGAGTAGATGTTTTTCGTTGGTGTTCGATCAAGGTTGATTAAAAAAATACAATTTAAAAATGTGTTTTTTTAAAAATAATTATCTGCCGACAGTTCGGCTTACTTTGCAAGCCATCTTCAGGGCTATCATGAAGTTGAGAAGGGACATCATGCCACCTGGATCAAATGTTCATAACTCTGATCCAGGTGGCACGACATCCCTCTCACCTTTATGAGAGCCCTGAAGATGGCTTGGAATGTTAGACAAAATGTCGGAAGATGATAAAAAAAATACACATTTTTAAAATTATACTTTGGATCAACCTTGACCGAACCCCAACAAAAAACATCTACTAATAATAATCTCTACCGTCAAAAACTCTCCATTTGAACTAGTGAATTAGAGTTACTTCAGAAAAGGAAAATATATTAGTTTGAATCTCACAATTAATCAGTTCCTTTATTGGTTTAAATATAAGCAATATAATAAATGCATAATTGCAAAGAAAATGATTCTACATAAATATTAAGAGAAAAAAAACAGTTCTTTTACAAAAGAGAATCAAGCCACAGAGAGAAAACACACATTGCACATTCTTAGTTAAAGTTAAATTTGGTTAAATGAGTACCATAACACTTTAGACAAATATTTGATTTCACATGGAGAACTATTTTTTTTTTTTTTATATATATAATACATAAACTGGAAACAGAAAATATTACCTTCCTCTTCCAGGTAAACCACGACCTCTCATGAAAAACCCAGGACCTCCAAAATGACCAAATGGAAATCCTCTACGATAGCCACCATAGTGGAAGCTGTGAAAGAAATAGAACTTTTATCACAAGATTACCATATACAGAAACTTGGTTAAGAAATTATTTTATTAGCACAGTTAAATTTTCTCCAAAATTGTAAACAAGTTTCTAAGATAAATGGAAAATTAGTGTAAATGATATTTTACTTATCCTTAAAAGTTATATAGAATCATGAGTCCTGAAAACTTATCTGTTGGCAGGCCAGTCTACCCATTCCTGACTGACTACTATCTGCTATCTACTTTACTGATCTCGAGCATAGCACTATAAAATAAGGCTTTCTCCTAATCAAGCCTAAGTACAGGTTGAGTAGCCGTGTTAAAATACCAAGAGTAATAACCAGCAAACAGTTCACCATTTGGGTATGGGAAGTCAAAATTCAGGACAGGTCCACTTCAATTTCCAAAGGTTAACTGTAAGTGATGTGTATAAAATAGGAAGAAGAATTAGCCAAGGTGGACCTGATTACAATAGATGACTGTGATGAAGGGCATCTTGGGATGGCATTAAATTGAAAGCCAGATGTGTTATTAAGCCAATAAGTGAACCATGCATGATTTACATTAATTTTTATCCGTGTTTCACAACTAACATCAATAAAAGAAAGAGAATGGAGCCACTGGAAGTCAAGAGAGTTGGAAAGCGAATGGAATGGCTTAAGACAAATGATTCACTGGATGAAATCCTCAAGTTACACACATTGATCTTTACTGATAGTGTGATTGCTTTAAAGTACCTCAAACACATAAAAATATATGATAGATATGTGAAATAATACATATTACATGATGTCACTGTAACAATACTTAACATATTTAATGATTATTTGAGGTGTCCTGGCTGCTTTGAACAAACATTAATCAGTCTGGTTCTGCGATCTATTAGAGGGGATCTGGAATGCTTGATGCAGAGATCACTGCTATGAAATAATGTAAATTTGAAGTCAAGAAATTGCAGAGATGGCAGGATAGAGGGGATATGTTGGATGATAGGATTTTTCTTAGTACCCAGGATGAAATAGTGAACTTAATACTAGGGCTAACCCATCCCTAAACCGACTCCTCCGTCACTGGTTAACGGCCAAGTTGATTGGGATAGGTTCAAATCCCACCTTGAAGGCGCTAAAGACCTCAGAATTTCCTTAAAACCCCCGCAAGACTTTGACGATGCTGTACAATCCTTCACCTCTGCTATTCAACAGTCGTGCTGGATAGCATCCAAACCTACCTCCAAAAAACCTCTAAATCCAAATTCTTTAAACAAACCTCTTCCCATCCATCATCAGACTCTTATACAATCTAAAAGACGGGCCACATGGCAGAGAACACGACACCCAAC
This sequence comes from Oncopeltus fasciatus, assembly GCA_000696205.2. Lineage (NCBI taxonomy): Eukaryota > Metazoa > Arthropoda > Insecta > Hemiptera > Lygaeidae > Oncopeltus > Oncopeltus fasciatus. The sequence goes on along the minus strand of KZ808657.1, from coordinate 122,881 downwards.
CGACCACCAAGCATATAACAAACTGAGTCATTTAGTGACCCACGAACTCAAATCCTATCACAACAAGGAATTCAACAATCATCTCTCCTCACTCACAACAGAAGATAAATCCTTCTGGACTGGCACCAGAAAAATCCTCAAATACCACTCCCCCACCTCTCCTCTCTGTCATGATGATGGCACCTGGACAGCGTCCGATGCAAACGTAGCCGAGGTCTTCGGCCGTCATCTTCAGCAAACTTTCACTCCTCACCCTGACCCAGAAAATCATTCTAAGAGCACGGAGGTAGAAGANCCGCAAGACCTTGACGATGCTGTACAATCCTTCACCTCTGCTATTCAACAGTCGTGCTGGATAGCATCCAAACCTACCTCCAAAAAACCTCTAAATCCAAATTCTTTAAACAACAAACCTCTTCCCATCCATAATCAGACTCTTATACAATCTAAAAGACGGGCCACACGGCAGAGAACACGACACCCAACCGACCACCAAGCATATAACAAACTGAGTCATTTAGTGACCCGGGAACTCAGATCCTATCACAACAAGGAATTCAACAATCATCTCTCCTCACTCACAACAGAAGACAAATCCTTCTGGACTGCCACCAGAAAAATCCTCAAATACCACTCCCCCACCTCTCCTCTCTGTCCCGATGATGGCACCTGGACAGCGTCCGATACAGACGTAGCTGAGGTCTTCGGTCGTCATCTTCAGCAAACTTTCACTCCTCACCCTGACCCAGAAAATCATTCTAAGAGCACGGAGGTAGAAGAATTCCTTGATTCCCCTCTTCCTCTGTCTCCACCTCCTAAAGCCGTCATCCTCTCTGAGGTCAAATATATCCTTTCCCACTTGCCTAAACGCAAGTTTCCCGGGTACGATCTTATTATAGCCCAAATTCTAAACCACTTTCCCAATAAAGCAGTAACTTTTCTCACCTACCTCTACAACACCATTCTTCGAACCACACACTTTCCTCTCCTGTGGAAGTTATCTACCGTAATCCTATTCCCAAAGCCTGGCAAACCCCCAAGTAATCCTTCTTCCTATCGCCCAATAAACTTGCTTCCCCTCTTTTCAAAGGTCTTTGAGAAGATTATTCTTAAAAGGCTAATACCAATCCTGGACGCTCACTAAATACTTCCATAATTCCAGTTTGGTTTTTGAGCCAAACACTCCACAGTCCAACTGGTGTTTCGTGTTGNTAAGAGCACGGAGGTAGAAGAATTCCTTGATTCCCCTCTTCCTCTGTCTCCACCTCCTAAAGCCGTCATCCCCTCTGAGGTCAAATATATCCTTTCCCGCTTGCCTAAACGCAAGTTTCCCGGGTACGATCTTATTATAGCCCAAATTCTAAACCACTTTCCCAATAAAGCAGTAACTTTTCACACCTACCTATACAACACCATTCTTCGAACCACACACTTTCCTCTCCTGTGGAAGTTATCTACCGTAATCCTATTCCCAAAGCCTGGCAAACCCCCAAGTCATCCTTCTTCCTATCGCCCAATAAACTTGCTTCTCCTCTTTTCAAAGGTCTTTGAGAAGATTCTTCTTAAAAGGCTGATACCAATCTTAGACGATCACCATATACTTCCAAAACACCAGTTTGGTTTCCGAGCCAAACACTCCACGGTCCAACAGGTGTTTCGTGTTGTAGATTGCATATCTTCCTCTTTCGAGAATAAGCAGTACTGCATTGGTGCCTCCCTCGATGTGTTGCAAGCATTTGACAGGGTCTGGCATCGCGGACTGTTTTTCAAATTAAAATCCACCCTCCCAAGCACCCTTTACCTTATCCTTCACTCCTACCTAACCGATCGATTCTTCAGGGTCCGACAAGGATTAGATTACTCCGAATATTACCAAGTGGAGGCGGGAGTTCCACAAGGTAGTGTGCTCGGACCCATCCTTTACATCCTGTATACTGCCGATATCCCCTCTCATCCTAACACACTTCTTGCAACCTTTGCTGATGACCAAGCAATCCTTTCTTCCGATGTTGACTCACATACTGCCAGGAGAAATCTCCAACGAAATCTCATGGACATGGTGCCAGCTCTGGTGCATTAAGGTCAACGATAGCAAATGATGTCATGTCACGTTCACACCAAGGAAGAAACAGCCTGTCAGAATTTACTTTGTTGATATTCCTATCCCTACTTCCGACTGCGTAAGATATCAGGGCTTTCATCTTGACACCCAACTAACATGGAACACACAAAAATCAAAAGGCAGGAACTAAATAAGAGATTTGGACAACTTTACAAGCTGCTAAACCGCAAGTCAACTTTAACTGTGACTAACAAACTAACTCTTTACAAGACACTGCTGAGACCTATTTGGACTTATGGAGTCGAACTGTGGGAGCTGCTAAACCATCCAACATCCAAAGAATACAGCCCTTCCAATCCAAAATCCTAAGAATCATAGTTGATGCACCCTATTACGTTGCAAACTCCTTACTCCACAATGACCTTGAAATCCCGTTTGCAAAAGAAGTTATCACAACCAGTTTTAATAAATTCCACTCTGACCTTTCCATGCATCCCAATCCTTTAGCCCAAACTCTATCTAATAATTGAATCTAATAACCCACCACGCTGCCTGAATAGGAAATGGCCGCATGACCTNATTTAAAAAAAATCGGGATAATGAGCTAGCTAATTGAAGGAAGCTGTGGCATATGAAGGTTGAAGGTAACAACAATGTCACTAAGCAAGGAAGAACTACCCTGAAGAAGTTGAAGAATTACAAGGCCCCAGGGAGCGATGTGTTCCCAGCAGAAAAAATTGTAAGAGTTGTGAATTGTAACATGGGAAGTTGGTGAAGGCCTTCTTATGAGTATGGTCAAATCAATGAATCCTCTTAATCTAGGAAAATCACTTTGTTTGCCATTTACAAGAAGGGAGACTGGCACACACCAACTACTGTGACATATAACTGTTTATCTCTAGGTATGAGGAGTTTCATATAATATAAGAGAGATATCACCTCTTACCAATCAAGATTTCACAATGAAGAAATCAGCAAGGACCATATTTTTAGTCTTAGAACCAAGCTAGAGAGGGCATAGGAATGCAACTTGAAAACACACCACCTCTTAATTGTCTTCAAAGCAGCATTATCAGTGAAATGCTCTATCATGAAATGGTAGAACTTTGATATCATGGATTATCATTTATTTGACTCAAAATGTACCCTATTATTTTCAATGAAAATCATGTCTTCCAGGCATTAAAAGATTAGTGAAATAAAATCACTTGGGTGAATATGAAGATCAAGTGATCAATTCAATATTTTGTTCATGCTTGCATTCATATCTATTGTGTAAAAAAAAAAAAAAATTTACATGAATTAGCAGAAAAGCTCCTTACAATATATTTTTTTGGCAAATGTAATCTAAATAAATAAAATTTTTAATTAATAGATTCCTTTTAAAAATACCACTATTAAGCAAACATTTCCCATAGAGATCGAATACCTTAGTATGATCTACATTAAGAAAACGTGCATTTTACATCAAAAAATAAATATTCAAACGATTAATTGTATTTAAATATTAAAAACTGTT
>KZ808657.1:78201-100601 GCA_000696205.2 Oncopeltus fasciatus | reverse complement strand
AGAGAGAGAGGGAGAGGAAGAGGGAGAGAGAGAGAGAGAGAGAGAGAGAGAGAGAGAGATGGGGGGGAAGAGGGAGTGAGAGTGAGAAAAATTCTCCAGGGGAATATGCTCCTTGCGATTTTGACATGATTATTCTTTGGAAAGCAAATCACTAAACATGTCACAACAATTACATTACTGAAAGGAGAAAAAAAAAGAAAAAAAGAAGTGTTTTCTTAAATATTTACCAGTCATCATCTTTGTGGGCTGTAAAAAATTCCTTTAACCTTTGTCGCCGGAATTCAAACTTATATTCAGTGTATTTTGCAGAAGCTTCTTCATCAGAGATATTATCATCTTGTGAAAGCAGAAATGCCTTGAAACTCATCATGGGAGGCTGAGTATCCATTTCCCTGAAAAGTACAATGGTTTCAAGTTTACGGCCCCACTAATAGGTAAATTTAGAAATCAATATTAAATCATCAAGGAATTATATTTGAAGTACAAAATATTTAGAAACTAATAATGGAAGCCTGTACCCCGAAAAGCAAAGCTGTTTCAACTCTTTGTTTTTCAATAATAATGAAGTCATTTCTATTAGGGATGAAAAAACAAAACTATTCAAAATTATATAAAGATTTTATAATTATTTTAGAGACTTTGGATCTAATGGATCTAAGCTGGTTGTTTGACAACATATTATACAATGTCTAATTTCATTAACTGATGTTTCCATATATTTGAATTTAAATAAAATATAATTAGTTTCAAATTAAAAAAGATTGATTGTTAATGCAATACATGATGAAGATTCCTGATGTGCTTCTAGAAATTCTTAGTCTTAATTGAGCATCACTCTTCATGGAATAGGAAAAGTAGTGAGCCAAGGGTCAAGAATAAACACTTCCATAACTTGAGTTTCCACCCTTGGCCTCTATGTTCCATAGTAAGGCTGATTTAAAAAACAAAATATTCTTTATACTTGAGAGAATTAAAAAATTAATAAAGGCATTATTCTGTAGCTAAGGAATTCGCTTAGTTCATACAGTACCTATGTGACAGATGTTGCTTATCACAAATAAGCAAATAATGTGCTTATGCTTATAATTCTTAGGCTGTGAATAAAAGAAAGAGGAGAATGATACCAAGAATATAAATTATTGAATAAGAAGGGACATCAGTAGAAGAAGCCATAGAATTCTTGAGAAATGTTCAACATGAGGTAAATTATTCCTTTACCATTTACAGCACTTGCAGATGGCTCAGGGTGAATGACCGAGTATTTCTCTTTAGATAAGAATTTTGTTAGTTACATTAATTAAAAAAATACTGTAACTCAAAATTGTACTTTACCTTTATAAGACCTAGGGAGCATTGTCTAGTGGTTTATGGTACTGGGCTCTGGAGCAAAAGTCCCAGTTTAATGAGGTTAACTCAAAGTGTTAACTGATAACTAATGAGGTCTAATAAACTAACTAACTCTCAGGGCACAGTTAGTTCCTTTTGAGTGCTTCAGTTTATTCAGGTTGTTTTCCAGGTATGCTTATGGGAACCCCAAATCCTATTGAGCACTACTCTTCATGGAAAAAATCAGGTCGCCGTAATAGAGTGCCACAAATAAATACATTCATACGAAGGGTTTCTATCCTGTTCATCTATGGCTAGTAACCACTGATTTCATTTTAGTTAATTTTCTACTTTAAACGGTAATTACCTCATTCGCTTTGGTGGAGGACAATCGCTCGATCCAGGATCTTTAAGCTCATTTTTCATAATTGGTTGATCAGTTCCCCTAAGGCAAAAAATAAAAATACACCAAAAATACTTGTATTGTATTATTCATATTTACTGTTGGAATATATTTAACATCAAATATGAACAAAATAATTAGCTTCGTCTACTGTTTTATCATATCTGCATATCATACCTATTTTTTATTAAAAGACTTTTGGTTATGAAAACCAAAAATTATTTTGAAACAATAATACTAATTAAATAATAACAAGAAACAATAAATCAGTAGGAAGGTCTAAAACTGGATCATAAACTAAATCTTAATTAGAGATCACTATTGAAACTTCTCAGATATCTTAATTATTGAGATGTAACTAGCAATCATCACAAAAATTGCCAATTACATTCTTAAAAAAAAGAAAAGAATGACATTTTTAACGACGTAATTTTTTAGCTTATAAAACCACAACAGACAATAAATACTACTTAAAATAATGAAAAGTAATAGCTAAATAGATCTATAAAATAAGCCATAAAAAAAATGCTTACATTTTTAGGTGACAAGAAAAGATACGTAAATACTACGGAAGGAAGAATTATTAATTAAGGAATTCGAAGAAAATGGTTTCACTTAAACACTTAATAAAATTAACTACAAATTAGTTTTTAAAACAATAAAATAAGTTTACTTTATTTCAAAATTATTTTTCTGTATCAATATTTTTGTCAATCATGAGTAGAAACGACTTTCAAGACAGTGTAATACAAGTTAAGCTGAAAATCTAAAACATATGATTGCACTATACCGAGAAACAAGAAAAATATTGCTTTATAACTTGAGATAGTATTATAGTTAATAAATTGACAAAGAACTATATTACGATATATTTANAGATCAATAATATTTTAAAATAAATATATCCGGAAGAAGAGAGAAACTGAAACAACTAAGTAATTCTGACACCCAATACAAAAATTAAATATGGAAATTATTGCTTTTCTCTTCAAAATAGAAGAAAATAAATAAATAAAACATAATTGATCATAAGAGTTGATCAAAATCGATTTTCTTTTAAATCGTTTTTTGTACTGTATTTCATCGAGAAATATACTTTAGTATTTTACTCAGCTTCTTATCTTATTTTTTTTTTTTTTCAATAAGTGGCAAAGAGAGTAATTTACTTTGAAAAAGAAGCAGTTACTTTTATATTTTAATAAACTTCAGATTTTAATAAAATTATCTAATTGCTGCATTACAATACTAGGTTCCACCAGGAATAAGGCGGGGAATTTAAATCACCATGTTTTAACTAAGATGGACAAAATTCTATAAATAACCGATCTGAGAGCCGAATAAGACAAAAAAGAGAAAGGTTCCTGTCATTATAGTATGACCATTATAGATCGACTGAAACTAGAAGACAGGAGTGATTCAAATTTCGTAGTTGTATTAGTAAATAGCTTCCTTAATAAGCACTTTTGAAATAATTTATATAAAATAAATATTGTTCATTTAACAAATATTTTGTTTTTTTGTTTTTGCATTAACAAAAACGAAGATATTAAAAACTTCTCATTTTTCCAAACGGTTATGCTTTGCTTCCTCCTTCCCGATTCTAGCTGTTATCAATAACTTTCGGATTCGCGGAAATAAATCAAAACATTAAATACAAATAATATTCTTACATTTAAAAAAAAAAGGGAGACCCCTAAATCTTCTAGTTTTATGTATGTAAAATTGAATTATTTATTTATCTATAGGTAGCCTTCCAAATCCCATGTCTTAATACATAAATGTTTTTTTTTATAGTACTGTTAATAAAAAATAAATTAACGAATATAATATATTGTAAATGTCAAACGTTATGTTTTAGCTCAACTATTAGTAATTGTCGTACGCCTTCATAATACTTTTAATTAAATATTATTGTTCGTTACACCATTTTAAATGTCTTGGAAAGTCGAAAAATAATGATGCAGAGTTAATCAATTGTAGACCAGTATATTCCAATATATATATTCTTTGCGGCCTGATCTTTGTTGGAATGTAATAATTTGATTTATTAATGTAAAAACATTGCTTTATTACTTTTGGAAAGGTTCTAAAGATCAGTCAGCGGTGATTTATTCCCTACCAATCGCGCAAAAAGCCACAAAGGTTCAAGGAATAAATGCGAAGGATGTAGTTATTCTCGACCCACAGCACACTATAGAAAGCGTGTGATCAGCACACCGATCTGGCCGACTGAATTTTTGCCCTACTCAATGAAGAATGGTTCCTAATTAGGGCTGGGTGTACCCTAGGAGCTCATCAGGAACCCTCAAGGTCGTTACAGACAGGACATAAAGAAATTAAAAACTTTTTAAATAAAGAATTGATTTTTGTAAATAAATAAACGCTAAATTATTCACAAGAAATGTTCAGGGAGCCAGAAAAAAAATCTTACTACCTCAGCCGGGGATCGAACCCGGGCCACCTTCTTTCCGAGTAGAAGACCCGAATTTGATTCCCGGCTGAGATAGTAAGATTTTTTTTCTGGCTCCCTGAGCATTTCCTGTAGAAAAAAAAGTACTGTGTATTTCTAATTGTGCACTATTAGAACTGAATCTGAGACTTTTGGCCCAGGAGTCTAGTAGCTTTACCGAAAGACCACCATGCTCATCAATTATTCCATTTTATTATTGATTTTATTATTCAATTATTTCAGTTATTCCCTACGGTATTACTGAAACAATTCGGAATGGAGTATACAAACAATAACTACTATCCCCTAGTTTAAATTCTCACCCTTTGTAAATATCATCTCAGTTTTTTCTTAGGGTTGAAGTTTTATTATTCAAATTATTTTTCGTTTCGTTATTATGGCGTAATGGGCATTGGTGTATCCTGGGGGGGTTCGAGTTAGACTCCCTTTCCAGATGTCCAAACTGTACTTTTATCGATAAATAAAAGTTAACCAGTTGATAAAAGTTAACCGTTTTGTTTATTGCTTACAGATAACCTCTTAGCTCAATGTTTGGATTTAAAAAAAAATGGTTTTAGCCATAAAAATGATTTTTAAATGCTGTCATTTAATTGTAAAAGAGTAGCCTGATGAAATAGTATGAAATAGCTGTTATTAAATTTTATAAAAACATGTTTTTTTCTTATTATAATAATTTCTTTCATTGAGCTTTCTTAATAAGTATGTAAGTGTACAAGAGTATGTGCAATAATGGATATTTTAAAGTCTGCTCTACTTGTCAAGCCAAGGTTATTTATTTAAACACATTTTCAGCGCCTATTTCAAATTCTTCTTCTTGACAAATAAGTACATGTGTTATCAGCCACACACGCTCTCAACAATGAATACTCTTTCCTTACTGTTGTCAAGTAAATGAACCATACAGACCATGCAGATAGGGGAAAAAGGAAAATGAACTCTTGACCTTTCTAATGGTGTAACTTCCTTACGCCCCTGTTTATACGGCTTTTAGCATGAACTTTGAGAGGATTAACGCAGAAGGGTGGAAGGGGTGTGTTTTCATTTCGCAAGGTGATCAGGCCGCAAAGAATCCTTTGTAAGTTTCATTATATGGCGCACTAGACTGGTCAGTGTCGTTTCGAAAGACAAACACGGTGGCGAGACCGGTCCAAGGATGAATGGGCTATGCCAGTCCTGGTCTGGTTCAACTGCTCATCCCGGCTTCTCTGTCATCCATTAACTGGGGGAAGTGGAATAAATCTTCCCCTTAAAGGTCGAGCTAAGAGTTACCGTACATTTCTTAAGGGAATAAATAGGAGAATAGACGATGCCGACATTTATAACAATTTCTTGGTAACTTTTGACCTCAATGATTCGCACTCCCCCAAAAGAGTTCCATGTGGATCCGGTGCGGTCTACCTCTCCCTCTCCTCCTTCAGAAGTTTTGTAGGGGGAAAAAAAATTGCGCTTATAATCACAGCTTGATGACGTGTTGGCAACAATAGGAAGGTTATTGGCATCGTCCATATTCCATGATTTTTTCCGAACAAAATAGTTCAGCTTAAACATTCTATTTGCAAACATTACAAATTCGAAATGTTTATATTTCCGTTTGTGATTTATTATAGTAAAATAATGTTACGGGCTACGGGTCACTCATAATTAGGAACAATGAGATAAATTAAAGTTAATTTATAATTACAAATAAGTACAAAATAGCCTACTACAAATACAGCCCTTACCTTCTAATACACAGATAAATATAAGAGCTAAAAGATTATTTATACAAATGTATTAAATAAGTTTATTTACAAAGATACCTCAAGATAACTTGTTAATCACCCAAATGGAGAGTTTTTTGACCGTAGATATTATCATTAGATGTTTGTTTGTTAGGGTTCGATATTGGTAGGGTTTCTACCTTGTTAATCACTTTTACTTATCACTGTCATCTGTACTGCAGAGGCTACGACCAGCCCGACGCTTGTGGTACGTGATCTGAGACGGAAACGGCCACGGACAGAGCCTAACCTTTCTTGACTCGGGGGGGTCACTGGCAAGCTGCTTTTATGTCTGGAAGTGTCGCGATGAATCTAGAAGATTCTCATCGGGATTTCTCAGTATGCCAACTTCTGTTCTGACCAAAGGAAACATATGTTATCCTTCATTTGCCCCCTTCTCTTACAGGTCTGGTCCACACGCGACCTACTTCCAGTCTTTAACAATAATAAAGAGTAGGTATGAAATCATTCAGATTTAGTTATCAAAGTTATTAATGTTCGCTCTGTGATTTTTAAAAATGTTTACTTATCAAAAATTTATGCGAGGGAATAGAATAAAAAATCTATCTGTCACAGCCAGAACTCGAACCTAGATCTCCTGCATTCCGAGCCGGTATGCTAACCATTGCACCACCTGGAGAGCTAGATAACACTAGAGAGTGTCTAACCTACGAGAAAGACGAATACATCGTCTTATGCTCGAAGGAGCTGACATTGTCTAGCTATTTATCGACTCTTCACTTTTTATTTTGATTTATAAATATTAATTTAGTTGTGGTGTATTATCCCACGTAAATTTTAAACAATTAATGCAATAGAATAAAAACAATTAAGGGAATAGAATACAAAATCTATCTGTCCCAGCCAGGACTCGAAAATTTACGTGGGATAATACACCACAACTAAATTAATATTTATAAATGTCTACTTATTTTCACCGATCCTACTTTTTAGCTTCTCCTAAGAAGGATCGACAAATATCAGTAGACATTTTTTTTTTTAAATCGGGTCATTTCCTATGTTATTTAATATTAATAGCTTACTATGAAAAATAGTAAGTTGTAACTTTGGACGTAGAAATGTAGAAAATAAATTTTTAATTTAAATAATTCTACAGAAAACTATTGAATTAATTAATTTTTGGCAGAAGAAGAGTGTTGAGTTGGAGGATTGACTGTGAAGAAAGGGAGTTCTTGGAAAAACAATTGAATAATCGTCAATAACTTTGTTATTATAACTGTTCGGCAAAAGCTTAGAGAATTCATAAATAATAGAAAATTTATTCTTCTATCAATACACTTAAGAATGCAACTATTACTATTAGTGTTGAACATTTTCCCGACATTCCTGTTTAAAGCCAGCCTAAGCTATCTTACATTTTACCATTATTGACTACTCAATTTCTACAATAAAATGAACAATTCCTTTTCCTAGGGTTGACAATGATTTAATATCCAGTGTCATTCTCAATGAAACAGGAAATCTACTGAGGTTTCGTTGGTCCTACATGTNCATCATCGAGACCGTAGTAAAACATGACGTTACAGTGCACTTAATTATTATTATGTGGTTAGTGAAGTCTTAACTGAATTTCCTCATTCATTAAGACTAGATATCTATAAGAAATACCAAATACTTTAGAAGGAAGTTTTTAGAAAGAAAAAGGTAAAATTATACTAAACGAAACAATGCCCATTATTCTCAGAGTTCATTTAAAATGTTCAAGTTAATTAATCTTACCATTAGCACGAAAACTAAATAATTTAAGTAATTTTTATATGCTTAAACTCTACATACCTACACAAAATATATATTTTTGAGTTTGTGTGACATATATATATGTGTGTGTGTGTGTGTGTGTGTGTGTGTGTGTGTGTGTTTGTGTGTCTGTGTATTCTTGAATCAAAAAATATTTTCCGGCCTCCTAATTTTTTTTTTTTTACTACACGACCTGCTTTGAAAGAGTAGTAATTATCTTCAAATGTATTCTAAATTTAATTACATTAATCATTAAAATGACGCAGAGAACCGATGAATCGCTTGAAAGGAACTGAAGAGTTTTTCCCTTGGCATTAGGTTAGATATCTCCTTTAGACTTTTGGTTCCATATTTTCTAGAAATTATTAATAGTTTCCTACGAAGCGTCTCAAAATCAATATAAATCCTTACTTTAAATCTTACTACGTAAAAAAATATCATTAAATTTAATTACAAGATAGAAATATCAATAATTTCTTTATACATATTATCAACCCCCTTAGAAGTTTATAAAATTAAATTGAATTCTTTGTTATTAACTTTAGGTTAAAAGTGATTGAAAATAAATGTCTGATTGTTGATGATTCTCTTATCATCTATTGTTGTTGGTTTTAAATACCCCGACATCTCTGTTCATAGCATGTAATACATCTTCCTCCAATTAGCATTCCTTCCTTCATCCGAGCAGAGACGAAGGCTAATAGCTCGGTTGGGCCTGTCATGGAAATGGATTAGCGCAGAAGGATTATATGAACATGGATGGAGAGTGGATGGAGTTTCAATAAATTCAACAAAAAGGACACTTCAAGGTGGCTAAGTTTGGACATTTTAGTGAATGATAATGGCCAAGTGGACAATTGGGAAGAAGGAGGAGGGCGGCAAAAATTTATAGTTTATAATATGAAGTCCAGCCAACTGAGCGAGACCTCTGGACTACGCCCATGTTAGTTGGCAAAACTAAAACCTAGTTGAAATACTTAATGTTTATTATGTGTTTGTGTATGTTTACTTGGCATCCACTCCAAACTTTTATCTTCATGTGTTTCACAACTCTCTATAAACAAAAACTTCTGTTTTTGGTTTCTTATTCAAATTAGCTTGTCTCTTTAAACTTAAATTAAATCTAAATTAAAAAAAAAAGAAACCTAGTTCTTTATTGCTTAAGACTCTATTTCTTACCATGGTATGAAAAAGGTGATGCCTTCTGTTCCACGGAAGGAAGAAAGATGAAGTGGCGTACGATCGAACACGCCCTTAACGGGAATGGAACTATGCACGCTAATTAACTACCCTACTATGAGCTCGAGGAACATTTCACACGATTACATAATTTCTTCAGAAGCAAGAGACATTTTAGTAGCGCCCGTTATGTAAGCGGACATCCAGCTGGACTTGATCTACTATGTCTGCAAGGGTTTCTAATGAAAGGTCGGCAATTAATTTAGCTGATTTTTTTTCTTGTCAAGAACTCCCAAAGAACGCATTGATTAGAATCACTTCCACAAAGAGGAATGAATTATTCTTCCGTTGAATTTCTGTAGGATCAGTAAATATCTTGAGGATCTTAATAATTCTAAATGTACGACTCCAACTCTTTTAGCCTAAATTTAATATCCATTATATATTCAAGTATACAGCCTGATATGTATGTGTAGTATATTTTAATTATATATTAGTTTATTATTAGATATTTAACACTTAAACTAAAAATTAAAGATGATTTTGTACATAATCTAGAAAGTGGAAATATAATATGTAACTGATGTTAGTAAACTTTTAGGATTTTATAGTTAAAATTTATATTTGGTATATCCTATTGGTTTTGGGATTTCTTGTGGAAAGGTGTATTTAGACTAGAAGAATTATTTTTGATTTTTGATGCATACCTCACTCAGAATTGTATGCATATACCTCAGCAGAGCATAACTAAATGAAGATTACTATTCCGATCAGAAGATAAACTACACTCAAAAAAAAAAAAAAAAATCCACTTATCCATGGACATACACCAGTAGTGGCCATCCTCAGACGTGTCTGATGGACCTATTCTATGATTCCATTCTCTCTCTGGAATCAGCTCATTCCGGAGCCGATCCGAGCCTTGTGTTGAGTAGTCATCGTTTCCAATAGCTCTATATCAGCCACGTCCGGCCTTCCAGTCCTTCAGAGCCTCATGCAGGGAACTCTGAAAACAGCTTGAGCGAAATTGAGCATCACAGTCTCTGCCCATTATTTGCACAGCAATTATTGCCGCAATGTCACCTGAAAAACATGAAACCAAATTTAATAAGTAAATATTTCTGTTAGATATTTAAATTATGAAATTAACTTCTTTTTTTCCATCTTATACTCTCTTCTATCTGAGAAATCTGGAATTTAATCTTAAACTTAATTTTTGTTCATATAACTTGGTGTTAATAATTTATTTGAATCAGACAATCTTATTTGTCTAGTTTTTAAAATATTAATTTTACTGTGTAATGTTTAACAGATCATATGAGCCATGAAACCATCAAAACATACACACACTTACACATAACACTAACACTATGAGTATTTGCTTGTGTAATGTGTGTATATGAAAATTTAAATCTGCCATTACTTACAGACTTGGGGTGGCAAGAAGGGCATTTAAAGCCCATTGTCGACTAAGCCTTCATCGACGCCTTCATTCATCATGATGAATACATAATGGGGTTTACGAAACGCGCCCAAAAAGACAGGGGCATTGAGGCAGACATCTAACTGTCAGTCAGTGCCTTTCTCAGCCGTCCCCAGCATCCTTCCAGTCGGAGATCTAGTCACAATGGTGCGGAACCACGCGGATTATCAGTTTTCATGCTTATCGGCTGAAGAATGTATCGCAACACCGCTGAAGATACGCCTTTTATTGTCCTCTCGGCGTGACAGTGGAAGAGCAAGTACGTTTATTTACATGTGGGCTCTCTCCTAGAAAACCTGGTTCCAGTCCGACAGCTATACATAACGAGTAAATCCGGCGCATGTCCCATTCAAACATTTTGCCCAACGAGACAAGTGACCGACAGGCCGTAGCAGTTTGAATTTTGACGTCATAAAGTTTTATTCCATCACAAAAATGTCATTTTAGTGCATTTATATTCTAAAATATAAGCAAGGAAGATATTTATGTAAGTATGAAAGTTCAGCCCTCCTTTCCCACTCTTCTGCCCAGAACTGTCTTGAATCAGCCTTAGTAATCTTACCTTTTATGCTCACCGCCTTCTCTGGTATATACGATAGTTAGCTTTTTACTCTTATCTATGTTCATCTTTGATGGAACACGTAAAATAGTAATTCCTGCAACTCGAATATTTGTATGGAGCTTTAATAATCGTAATTTGTGTTGATAGATTGATTTGCATTTGTTTAGACGATAAACATCTAGGTTATTACTCCCTAACAATTTGTGTTGAGCTTATTTGTTTTGACAGGTAATAATTCGCTCAACTCCTCAACGGACCAATCTGACATCCATTGGAAAAATGTTATTTCTTTGTTTCTTTATTGAAGTACCTTCAAATTTCTTTATTTTTACAGAGAGATGGATTTTTTTTTTTTTTAATTTTCTTTCTGTAGGTGGAGTAAAATAGCATATGAATAAAGTATGTATGTTATGATGATCCCTATGGCTTGGTTCTCGCAGTTTTTTACATGTGTATACCGAAGCTGCAATAAATGACCTATATTCACTTATAAATATAGCTTCTTAAAATCACAGAAAACGAAACAGATAGCTTTAATGTTTAAAAAAGATTAAATTCTAACAAAATGTTTGCATTACTTATTTACAGAGGTTTTCACAAAACACTGAGAGAAGATCCAACAAAAACTTGTGTTGAAGATTAATGAATTCTTTCGTTTCTTCAAAAACATGGAAGATTTCAGAATGACTGAAGATTCTTCAGGTACAAGACCAAGATCGATGGCGCACTTGTAACTTACTTTTCATACGTGATTTCTTTGAGGATTCTTGAACTATTGAAATAGCTTTATTCAATAGTTCAAGAATTTCTAAATTAAATTTTTTTAAAGTATCTATTAGTTAATATCAGTTGCTTTTTTAATCCATCTGAAACGTCAAAGCCTGTGTTCTCAGGTACAAAAAACTGGTCACCTCGTTCGACTTTGTAAGAACCAATCTGATAAATATCTTCTTTAATACTTAATAATAAAGTCTTTGTATCCTGGCAACAATTAATATATTTTATTGCACCAATTGATTTTCCAATAATATCTGTATAGTTCAAAATAGTAATACTACTGATATAGTAAGGTATTTCATGATGATGGACTTGTCGTTGAATATTATCATAATAGGACCTACAGTTTGCATTTGTTGTTCTCTCTTTCGCTATGTAAAAGTCTCGTCATTTTCCATTAGTCGGATACAAGCGAAAATCACCAAATAATTTAGTTTCCGATAAATTGTATAAGAGTAATGTTTGTTATGGACCATTTGCTACATCCTCTGAGAAAGAAGATGCAGTCTCTTCTTTTGCAAGAGAAAGGTATATTGGTAAAGAATGCAACATGCGAACAGAATCATGAAATGAAACTGCCTTTTTGTGAAGGAGTACATTGGCGGTGCAATCTTTCAACATGGCGCACAAAGAAGAGCATTCGCAATGGTTCATATCGTTCAGATTGAGTTTTCTAACATCTTTTAGATTTATTTACGGCTGCAGCAAAGAGATAAAGTCAGAAACATGGTGTAAAAACTGGATAAAAATCATAATATACTCAGTTGTAGATTAGAACAACTACTTAAGAAAATTTTTTTTTTTTTAATTATAGACTGATGGCCGTTAAAGCAAGTGTAATTTTTGGGCTTGTTCTTGGTTCTATTCAGATTGTAATTTTTGTCATAGAATCATATATTTTTGTATAATTTAAAGTGTACTTCATTTCAGTTATTAAGGGTATGATTCAACTGAAAGCTCTGAAGCTATTTGCTAGAAGTTTTAGCGAAAAGTGGTGAAAAAAAATTTAAGGAAAGAATGTAGTGGAGAGCACATTTACTTAACTAAAAAAACTATGCCAGTCGAATTCTTCCACAAAATTGGCGTTTGCCGCGAAAAGAAGGAATTCTATCTAGTTAAAAGTTCCAAACCGTTCTTTACTTTCCTTTCCTGAATGGGCTTGTGCACAAGTAATGTAGAAGGAGCTGGTCTTCGGTCATTTAAAAGTCAATCAAAGGTGCAATTTTTTCGATGCCGATACTGGTTTAAACGCTGAGAAATCGAAGAATTTCGGGGCTGTTCCCAGTGGAGAAATAACAAACATGGAGGAACTTCTCGCAATTATTTTGAGTTTCACCTCGCTGAATTTATATGGAGACGAGAAGGACATCCAATTCTCAAGGACATCACCTTATTCTGGAAAACATATGACTATAAACCTTCTTCTCGGGTAATATTGTTTTGTTTACTATTACTTAATATCGTTTATATACGAACTTGTTTTGCTTACTACTAATAGTTTTCGACTTCACCGTTCACTGTTTTGTCATTCAATTCGCTTAGATTGGCGACTTATGTGGAATTTGGTTCAGAATTGGCGGCGTTTGCGCCCGGCTAAAGGAAAAATACCTCAGGCGAATGTCTGATCTGTTATAGACCTACCTTGACTATACTTAACTAAAAGTGTTACTGATCTAACCCCAAGACACTCCCAACGTAGGGTAGTAATCTTTTGTACGGGTTATTGTATACATACCATGTCTTCCATCTTGTGTAAAAAACAAATGTTTTGGGCCAAGAATAAAAAAATATTTTTCTTCTTCTTCTTCTTTGTACGGGTTATACGGAACCATCTATAGATGCATCATCCATATTGTGCCAAGGATACAAAACGGTCTTTTGCCAGGCTATCGGATCAATTTCCATCATCCAGATCACAAAAGAATATTTAAAGTTGATTTTACTGTTTCTTGAACGAATCGGCAGAAATTCTGTTAATGTCATTGCTAAGCATTGTTGTTTTTGAACTTGTTAATAATAACGATTCCTCTTCTTTCTGGTGAGTTTATTGTTCCTAATGTTCGTTAAGCAGATGGTTAAGTTGTTATTGCTTCTGGTTCTTCTAGCTATCCTTACAGACATTGGAGGTGTGATCAATTTTCGGCCATTATTCATCTTTTGGTAAAGTTTAAGGCATGAATTCTTACTCTTTAATCTTCCTATTTCCTTAAACTCTTTATATTCTCTCTTTATTTTGTGACTTGTAGCTAATACGACTGTAATGCCGAGCGACATGACCTTTTAGCTGGGGAAGGGCAATTTGTAGTAATTTGGGGTTACCATAATTTGTGTTTAAAAAAATTGATAATGCCGGTTATGTTGAAGAAATGTAGTCTGTCTGTTTATCGTTGATTAGGTTTTTTTCTTAGTTTTTGTGAATGGAGCCAGATAAAAGACGTTTTTCAAGGTTTGGCTGAAGTAAAAAATGGGTAAATTAGAATTTCTATTTTATTTGGCTCTTAACTATTCCATGGAGCAGAATATTAAAACTGGAGTCCAATATAGAGAAATTTCCAATGAAATACATTTTGCGAATGTTCCTGTGCGATGCACCACTCAATTTGCTTAATCAAACAGCCCCTAAGAGATAATATGAAGGGCTTAAACCGTGAAATAACAGTAACTTCCAGAGAGTTGCACATATGGAAATGTTTTCCTGTTGTTGTTGTGGTTCGGGCAACGTAGATTACAAAAAAAATATAAATTAAAAAAAAATTTGTATTTTTTAAATTATCTGGCAATGTTTCGGCTTACATTGTAAGCCATCTTCAGGGCTATCATGAAAGCTAGAGGGGACGTTGTGTCACCAAGATCCCATTTTCATGACAAAAATACATATTTTTTTAAAATTTGTATTTTTTTTTTCTTGGATCAACATTGACCGAACCCTAACAAAAATAACTTTTGATTATTATAACATATGACGAGTGGTTTGTTCCANACAATCCTTTCAGTCCAAAATTCTTAGAATAATTGCTAACGCTCCATATTATGTGTCCAATTCTACCCTTCGTCACGACTTTAATATTCCTTATGTCAAAGATCTTATCTCCACCTGCTTCAAGCTCTTCCATAGTAAACTCCAATTTCATCCTAAACCACATGCCCAATCCCTGTCGTCAGACTCCAATCGTTACAATCCTCCCCGGCGACTAAAACGGAGATGGCCTCGCGACCTCCTGGGCCTTAATGCCTAAACCTATTTGGAATGGGGTCGATCGGCCCCTTCTCCCTGCACTGTGATGTTCACTTATTTCTTTTATTGTTATTTTTGTTTGTTTTATTACAATTAATCAATTTTTTGGTTATAATTTTTCTATGTAATCAAATTGCAAGATGAAGTTAATAACAGAATGAAATTAGTAAAGATCTATTAATTAGAAAAAAGTAATCATGGGTAATGAAGTTATTTTAGACTAATCAGGAACTTTAACTTTGAAACACTCTTTTTCGTTTTCTGCAACATCCTCCAAACATCCACTGCTGAGGCAAAATCCATCCCCTGTTGTTTTTCTTCTATTATTTAGACTTTTCTCAATTTCTACATAAATCCCAGGGCTCCAATGGTTGATGGACTTCCCTCCAATTTAAAAACACACACTTCTCTTTTATGATTGGAATGATCAATAAATGTAGAGTGAGAAATATTGAGCTGTTATTCTCAGAACATTATGGAAGTCAGTTTTGACGATCGGCAAAATATGAAATGCAGTATAATCTCCAATGGCAAATTACTTTTCCTTAACCNAATGGCGAGAAAAAAAAAATTAAAAATCTATCAGGCTATATTTAACTTGAAATATAATTTAAAAACTTCTCAAAGTACTGCAAAAAATAATAAATGCATTGCTTAAATTAGATTAGTATTTTGGAATTAAAATAATAATCATTCAAGTTTAATTGATTGGGTAAAGGAATTCATGGTCTTTTGATTTAAATACTTTTGTACATTATTTGTTTAAATCATAAATAAGAGATGAAGTTAACAAAATATTAGATTTAATTATTGTAGATTAATTTCTGTGGAGAATAAATGTAACTTGGTCCCCATATCATTGACAGAAAACCAAAGGAGGTAAGACAGCTTACGACACAGTCTGTCCCAATAACAACCTCGCAATGAAAAATAATTATTGCGTCATCCTTCTTCAACGACATGTCTATTGTATGAATAATTATATCATTTTCGAATGATTAACTTCCAGTAATGTGTCTCCCTAATACATTAATGTATTGGTTATGCACCGCTGTGTTCGACTGTGGCCTACATCGAGTGAAGGAGTAGAAGCGCAACATGCAAGCATCTGTATATATGTATATATATATTACTCTTTTGTATGATTTTGCATTAATGACTAAAATTTTAAAATGTGCCGCTTGTATCGTAATTTTCTCCGATATGTATGCAGATAAAAATAACAACCAAATTTATATTTTTCTGAGTTCTGTGTTGGGGTTATCGGTCAATAAGTTAACAAAATAACGTGATTAACATGTTTTTACCGATGTTTCAAATTATATTTAATTTATTTTCAAGGCAGCGAAATGTTGATCAATTTGTTACCAATAATTAATTATTTTGATAAAACACCATCAAATCAATACATTTTTCTTGAAATAAGACAATATAAAATCTATAATAAACCCTACAGCAAAACCAATTTAACAATCATGTTATATCAATGTCAACTCTGAGGAAATTAATTAAAGTAAAATTTTAAAAGAACATATTAACTATAACAGTCATTCAAATGGATATTATTCTATATTATTATTTATAGCAATATCAAATATATTGCAATCAAATCAAACAAATTTTACTGTAAGAGTTTAAAGTGTAACAAATAATGATTTTAGATGTGGTATTTAATCCCACATTAAATTTTATAAAAGAAACGCAAGGAAGCCAAAAAAAAAATCTTACTAGCTCTGCCAGGACTCGAACCCGGGTGTCTTGCTTTCCAAGCAAGTATGAGTCCCGGTTGAGGTAGTAAGATTTTTTTTTCTGTCTCCCTTGGATTTCTTGTTTAAAGTGTAATATTTAATAAATATTTTAATGGTTATGAGATTGGTTGGCTGTCGATTATTATGCTGGAGAAATTAGTCAGAGTTTTTGCCAGGTTTAGAAAAACTAAATACTCCAAAATTANGTTTTTTATTGAAAAAAAATTGGCATCAATAAAAAAATGAAATTCTTTTCGATTTTTTAAGGTATTTATTTTATGCCCTGGCTGGGTATTTTCTTTGTGAAATCTATTTAAAAATTCAAATCACTTCAAAGTATTCTAGGAGCTCAGATAATAGAACTATTGTTTTCCAAACCATTCAGAAAATGAAAATAATTATTTATGAAGCGTAAATGAATGGATATTTGTCACTTTCCCTTCTCTTAAAATCTACAGTTTTAATGGAAACCTCTTCAAGGAATGTATAGGCTCAGCAAAAAACTCAAGAGCTGTATTTTTCCTTTGGAGTGTTATGTATACCAATATCTTTGAGGGGGGGGGGGTATTAGTATAGGGGGTAATAAAAGATTATCCACAAACTAACTGATTTCTCTCGAGGAAATTTAGCTCTTTATGTAACTATCTTGATGCGATATTTGAGAAATGTCACCGGGTCTTTCCTGTCGACCCCCTCATACGTGTATATATATATATATATATATATATATATATATATNTTTATATCACCATGATACATCTGAATAATTTACAAAGACTTCTAATCTTGCAGGTGTTCCAAACCTAATCTCACTCATCAATCATAGGTAAATACTGAATAATTTTGGAAGAGACATGATTTTACCCCTCTCCAATCCTAGGTTGAGCATATAACAATTTTCTGCATCCGTTAAGATGTAATTGTTAACTCGTTGCGGTGTCGATGCATCTCACGATGGAAGTGCAGCTTAGCTACACGCCGACTTAGAACGAAGTGGAGCAGGGACGACTCCATACATTTCCAAGTGAAGCACATGGCATGGGAACCAACTCCTCACGATCCAGAAGAACTCGTTCACTTCTGGTGGCTCTTATCTGCCACTCCCGTTCATAGTGTCACTGATTCCGCTCACGTGCCTATTCCGAACCACTGGCAAAGCTTCGGACATTCGCATTGGACTACCCGTCTCTCTTTTCCCAACGATGCCTTACTACTTCCATGTTCCTACTGCAAAGGAAGTAGAAGTGCGGCTACTCAATATATGTGTATTCATGTACACATACCCAAATATGTGTACATGAATGTATTACACATGCGTGATTCTTACGTATATCGAATTATTATGTAGATCAAATTATTTTAAAACTAACACTTTGAGCTTCTGTCTTCCATTTTTTTTTAAATTTGTTGACATGGAAATTATGTTAAAAGCTTCCATGTTTTTGGCAGTCACTTAATTTATAGCTACTGTTAGCTATTGTACATATTACGTAACTCAAAAATAAATCTTTATTCCTCGTATTTTATATTCAGCACAACTGTTTTTTTTTTTTTTATAAGTTTACTTTTAAATTTATTTTTAACATATCTATAGTTACAGGAATTAAAATAGTAAAACTAAAAAAAAAAAATTATTTCAAATACTTAAGTAACACATGTTATAGCATTTGAATAGAACTAACATAGTAAAATAGTTCAAANTATATAATTTTTTTTTTTTACAAAGTTTTTATTTATTCAAATTCCAAAGCTGGCGATTCAAGCTCACTGAAAACATTTTTGTAATTCATGGCTTATATCGATAATGTCATCAAATTTTATCTAAATGTTACTTCTTATTTTATCTAATTTAGTCCATCTATTTGGATATGAAAAAGTAGAAAAATCAAGCTATTTGGTGAAGATTTAACTCATTCACGCATTAGTGCTTATTTTGAATTCTGGTTTCGCTAGGTTTTCAATGAAAGACCAGTCGTTAATTCACATAGTGTTTTTTATTATTATCTATAAGAAACACTCCTTCAACGACAAATCAGCATATGAGACAGACACTGTCTCTTCGTTATTAACTTTGATCATTCTGTTAACAACTACCTCACTCAAACACAGGTTCTGTATCATGAATGTCCCATTAGTAGTGCCTTCTTTAGCTCTATTAATTTTCACCAAATGTATTAATAATTATCTGGTATTAAACAATTAATGAGAGGGAATAGAATAAAAAATCTATCTGTCCCAGCCAGGAATCGAACCTGGATCTCCTGCTATCCGGGCCGGTGCATTTGCCTCTCATTAATTGTTTAAAATTTACGTGGGATAAAATACCACAACCGAATAAAATATTTACTTCTCTGGTATTCTTTTCGACATCATTGAATTTATGTAGTCACCATATTGCCTTCCCAGTATTATCAAATATGTAATGAAATAAATTTTTGTAGTCTGGGGAAACGAGCAGGTGGAATATGGATTACCTTCCAAGCTTACGGACAATAATTTTCAAGGAAGCTTTGGGACTAATTTTAAACAAGTTATTTCTATGAGAAAATAAAAATTTTGAAAATATTTACGGAATTTACTACTTCCTGTTGGGGATAATTGAGGTCCGTCCAGAAGGGATTTAGGAAAAAAGTATTTTATAAAAATAAATTAAAGTAATTTTTTCGTTCGTATCAATGTTTCTTCTTTCAGAGTGAAGATCGTGGCAGAGAGTATCTAGAAAGCCGGGCCGACAAATTGCCATGACCATTGGTTTTCATTGCGAGCCGAAATTTTGACTTTGATTTTGAATAATAAATTCTTTTTAATATTTTTAAAAATTTAATAAAGCAAATTCAAAAACCAGGCACCTGCTTTTGCTTTATTCTGCATGTTGAATAATAGTATTTCATTATGATGTATCTGTCTATCTATATGGATATATTCTGTCAGATCTCTCTCTCTCTCTCTCTCTCTCTCTCTCTCTCTCTCTCTCTCATATATATACACGCGCGCAGACACACACACACACACACACACACACACACACGCACGCACGCACGCACGCACGCACGCACACGCACACGTACACGCACAAAGAAAAATCAGATGACAGAAAAATCATATCTATATACACATGTGAGTGCGCCCGGTGATAGAGAGATAATCTGGGCATGAGAATATTTGGATGATGTCAGCCATTTAAAGAAGCATAAAAGAAGAATACAACTCTTCTTGAAGAAAAAGCAATATATATATTTTAAAGGAAAATTCGTTTCTCCGCACAATGTACTTTTTATTAATTAAAGCTTAGCGCTTTCACATTGTGATTTATCTCAGTGCGCTTAGCTCTGATGAAGGGATGAAAAAAAAAAATGGTGTATTGTGGGGAGATACGAATTTTCTTCAAGTACCTGTTTATAAACACCTCCGCTGCCTTAATACTTTGTTTACAAGAGATAAGACGGGAACTAGATAAGCGCGGTCAGGTGGAAGGGATGAGTCCTAAGTCTGGTCCCGATCCAGTTCCAGGGACGGCTGGAGAAGACCCGGGGTGGGGTGATCCAGATTTGCGCAAGAGTGTCCGTATNATTTTAGAAATTTTTACTATTGAGTACTTCTTAATTTTTTTTTTCCTGATTTTAAAATTTTTATCTGAAATATACTTCAATTACTATTCAGTAACTTACTTTGGATTGAAAAATCAAGACTACTAGATGCCATACAGACTCGGATACTTTTGTTCTCTAAATGCGAATAAATATGTACATTTACATTTATTTATGGTTGTAGATATCTCTAGGTGGAATTTTTAAAATAATTTTAAATTTCATTTATTGGTTTACCAACTTTTACTTGATCTAAGAAAATTTATCTTCCATAATTCACCAATGACTGTTTTCAAGATGACGGTTGCGATCCTGAATAAAAAGCATCTAGCACTATCATTTTCTCATATTCCTTCCTATACAATCTCTTTTACAAAGCTTACGAATCAAACGAGTCCAAATATTTCTCTTCTTGTCCTAACATTCCTAAGATATGTTTGTGCTTGAAACGAATAGTACTAATTTCTTGTTGGCTTTCAAAGAAGATTTCGTGAATAGATTTGTGCCCAATGCGCCAGGTATCTTACGAGATGCATCTATGACTGTTGCAGGTACTCATCAGTTTCGCCCTGGTCGCAGCGGTCGCTGCAGCTCCAGTCGAAGACAACAGCTCCAAGTCCAAGAGAGGCATCCTCTCTGCTCCTCTATTGGCTCCAACACCCATCCTCCACTCTGCACCCATTCTGTCTGCGGCTCCACTTCTCCACCCTGCACCCCTGATCGCACCAGCACCCATTCTTCACTCAGCACCCATCCTCCACTCAGCACCCATTCTGTCTGCGGCGCCACTTCTCCACCCAGCTCCACTCATCTCACATGCACCACTTCTCCCATCAGCTTCTCTTCTTTCATTATCCCCATTGTCTTTAGGACATGGTTTGCTCCATAAATGAAGTAAACTATAATGTATTCTATAATTATCACTTAACCGAATCCTAAATTAAATTTTATTTTTCTAAAGAAAGTTTTTGAGTTTTGTAATAATAATTCCTTTTTCCCTGCATGAAGGATCTCTCTTCCAAAAGAAATATTGAAAGATATTTCATTCAATTTTAATTTATCTTTAAGATATTTTATTCAATTTCCATGGTTATTATTTATGCATCCTGTTTTAAATGTGGCTAAAATTGAACGTTAAATCTAGTTAAGGTGATACAGCAAGATAAACCTCATGCCATCATTACTCCAAATAAATTTATAGAGACAGGATGTTAATAGTTCGGTTGGTGACCATAACTTTTACTTAAATGGTGTCTTGTTCGTCATATTTTTATATTTTCGACTACTACTATTGAAGAATAATGGGATTATAGGAGCTGCAAAAAAATTTACTTCCCTGTTGATAATCTTGTTTAAAGTCTTCATAACGAAGAAGGCAAACACTTCTAGAAATAATTAGAGTTGAATAGTTTATTTATTTCTCTGCATCTTTAAATAACCTCACAAACTTAGAATGCCACAATTTAATCTCACAATATTACATTATATAATCACAAACCTACAATTCACACTTCAATCACACAATAGAATTCAACTTGTAATTATTAAAATCTGCTCATATCAGCTGGTCCAAATTAAAGATTATCTCTTATGAACGTAATTGCTACCTCATGATAATTAAGTCTTCTGTTCTTGTGAATATCATTTTGGATTCGGCGAAGTATTCGTGCTGTTCCACTGGGCTTTAAAAGTTATTAAACTTTGAAAATTTGGAATTAATAAATTATTATTTTCAATAATTTTGGCTAGAACTAGATCATCTGTGTGATTGACATGTTTTGTTTTTTAAAAAAATTTATTTTTATTTTTAAAGATTGATAAACATATTTGTTTCAATATATAATTCAATAACTAGCCGTGGTATAGGTTCTATGTTTTGACAAATCACACCAAGAAAAGGGAGGTATTTGGTTGTTGACCTCTTGTGTCACACATCACACACACACACAAAACATGCATTACTTACCCTTGAGGTAGGTATTATCATTTTAAGAATTTTACCATAGAATTTATTTTTGTCGTATTTATTTTAAATCTACTACATGCTCATTAATAGAAATGGTTATCTAGAAAGCTAGTAGGATATAGTTATAATTTTAAACATTACTTTCT
>KZ808657.1:19750-34299 GCA_000696205.2 Oncopeltus fasciatus | reverse complement strand
CGTTGGCAGATAATCCTTTATTAAAAAATACATTTTTTAAATTTGAGTTTTTTGGATCTACCTTGACCGAACCCCAACTAAAATCATCTTAGAATAATATCTACGGTCAACAAACTCTCCTTTTGAATAAAGAATGAAATGAGCATAACAATACAAGTTAAGTATAAGTATATACGTCACTTGAATTTATTACTAATAATAAATTTTAACTGATGTAAATTTTATAATTGAAGAGTGTTATTTAAGTTACTAAAAGAAATTCGTGCCTCTCATAGTTTCAAGATTTGACGAAGTTTTTTCTACCTCACTTAGAGCTTAGAATCAAACATCATTCAAATAGTTACTTACAAGCTAATGTGCATTCTAGAGTTGAGACTTTTGCCTTTTAAAGATTTAAATTACAGCTTTAATTAATAATTAATTAAGATTTAAATTAATGTCTGTCATTAATTTGAGGAAAATAATATTTCCAATTTTATACTAAATAGGGAGGAGATGTGTCCCCCAAATTTGGTGAAAATTGTTCTATGCTAAGAAAAAATGTTAGGATCCTATGAATCAATTTAATTATTTTTTTTAAAACTCTTATAGGCTGTTTGACAGCAGATTTTCATGTTCATTCAATAATACCACTAATGGTGTTTTTTTTTAAATATTCTGTGTATATAAAATGAGAAGCGTAGGTATAAAGTAAGTATTTGATCACTTCTTCTTGTCGCAAAAAATATTTGGCACTCACAAATAAAGTAAACATTAAGAGGTAGGGTTGTCCAGTGGATGTGGGAGGGACTTCTGAACTGTAGGTCCCGCTTTAATACTCTGAGTGCACAGTTATTTCTTTCAGTGCTTCTGTTTGTAATGGCCTAAAGGTATCCTGGTGTGCACCTGGGAACACCAGGCCCAAATTGAGTACCATTATTCGCTGACTGGGGAAAAAAAAATCAGGCGGTCAGAACGGTGTACTGCCACACTTTCTCTAGTGTCCCGTGGGTCGCGAATAAACACATCCATAACATGTGTTTCCCCCCCTGGCCTTTGTGGACCCCAGCATGGCCATTTTCTTTTTTATACAACACTGTATAGTGCAAAGTGAAAAATAACACCAATGAGTAGAGAATTATATCTTAAATAAGATCAATAATCGTCATTCGATTTCAGGTGCCAGAATACTCTGTTTACTGCTATTAATCAGCTCAACACAGTTTAATAATAACAAAATATTCTAATATTTGCTAGGCAAAATAGGACAAAAAGAAGCGGAGTTTATTTCTAACTCAAAGTATTAATACATTTTTTTAAACCAAACAAATTTGGCAAACATAATTTACATGTTGAAATAAAAATTTAAATTTTACTCCTCAAGATAACTAGTCCAAAAGAAGTGCCGTCATTTAATCCAAATGTGTGTGCACCACTGCAACCCGAATGACAATAAAGACATCATTAGTGATCTCTCTCTCTCTCTCTCTCTCTCTCTCTCTCTCTCTCTCTCTCTCTATCTCTCTTTCTCTATCTCTATCTATCTATCCATCTATCTATCTATCTATCTATCTATCTTGCTCTCTATCTATATCCCGTCCTCCCCACCTCTTCTTATTCGCACTCTCTAACTCTCGAAACATGACATTTGAAATTTTCTCTCTCGCTCATGAACTTCATCACACCGTATCCTTCTGCTTCTCTTATCTGATGCTACATCCTACACCATTCGCTTCACTTCATCCCAAGTCTTTTGCACGATCTTCATCCATCTTCCGTCCTTCTTCCATCTCTTCTCTTCTCTTTTATTCTCTCTCCTCTTCGCATCATTCACTCTCTCTTTCTCGCTCTCTCTCTTCCACTTTCTCACTATCTCTCTCTCTATCTATTTATCAATCTATCTATCTATCTTATAATATCATCCAAAACTACTCTCTCTACTCTCTTCTTCTTTAGTCCTTTTGATGATCAACATCTCTCTATTCATTGTGCATACTTTCCACACTCTCTATCCTGCCTTCTTCCTTATTTGGATACTTCATTTATCTTCCTTACTTAGTCTTTTTTCAATCTCAATAATAATCTTAAATTTCTTCATTTCTATATTTGATTCCTCTCACTGGCAGTCCATTTCTTGTATGATTAACCTCCATTTTTTCTATCCCATTCTATCGAGACATCCAAGAACTAGCGTGTTCTTGATCTTCTTCATCCTAAGACACTCAAATGAAACCCTTTCTTTTATAAGTAGGTGATATAATTTTGAGTTCTCTGTTAACCTTCTTCACAACATTCAAACAAGTAATTCCCAACTTATATCCTTTACTCGAATTGTCTGCTCTTCCTAGTCCAACTCCTTCTGTGGTACAGCCAGCGTATCCTTTGACTTCCTCTTCCTAAAGCGNTATTTTAATAATTATTAATTATGCTATAATTTAATTAAAAAAGCTCTTGAATTTTCGTTTCCTCAATTTTTTTCTGAATTCGAGATCTTAAATCTGACTGATTGACTAGATAAACTATCTTATAATTGATCCCGAACCTTGTTTCCAGCCAATAAACTTGTTGAAAGTTTTTCCTAAGTATATGGGGCGAAAAAGTTAATTAGAAGAAAATTTCTTATGCTTTCGATCTTTCGTAGGTACAATTTTGTACTTAAGGGACAAACATTAAATACATAAGCTACAGTTTCTTACTTTGAATATTTTTATGAAACTTTTTGTGGGAAATAATACAGTGGTCTGATCTAACATTTAGTAACTAAATTGCTAATAGGCAGTTAGTTAATTTATTAATTTGGAGCTTAGTTACAAAGAAATTAGCTATGGCAAATAATTCATTAGCATTTTCCCAACTCAAAGTATCAAATTACTTTATAGAGTGAACAATTTCGTTACTGCAAAAACTTATCCTTTTAAAAAAGAGAAGTCCTATGAATTTAGCAGAAATTAACTAAATATGGAACTACAGAGTGAGTTTGAAGGATTTCAATAGGGATTTAAAATAAAATAAAAAAATCTAAAGTTCAAGTCTAACGTCTTCAGAATTACGCATAAATAGATACATTTGTCTTTATGATGAACCTATACTACAACAGATAAACTGAATATGTCTTACAATCATGTTATTGGCTAATAAAATTTGAATACAAAAATAAAATGAACTAAAAAAAAAAATTTAAATGGTATATTATCAGTTCGAAATCTTTAATTATAAAAATAACCAATTGCTTGTGCTATTATTATCTTTGGTTCTGCTATAATAATATTTTTTACTGTATAATAAGATAAGTAAATTCTTATTACAATTGTTAAACATGTATTTACTCTCTATCTCCTATAATTATATTTTTTACTGTATAATAAAATAAGTAAATTCTTACTATTATTGTTAAACATTTAATTACTCACTATAATTTAATTTATAAATGTACTAAATTGTCTTAAATGGAAATAATTAGGTGTAACTATCTAAAGAAGGCTCACCAAAACAAGCTTAATTTTTCAAAATTTTTGAGGATAATGNTGACATTAACAACATTGTTCTTTGAGCTTTTAAGGTCAATTTGATAGTTTATTCTCATTTATATCCACTTTAATGAAATATAGAAAATCTACTTATTTATTGCCGCTCCTGCATGTTGGGCTTATATTTTTGTACATCAGGAACGGCGTCTGCAAGACATGTAAAGTTAAAAACAAATATTCATTAACTTCAATGTTGGGAAATCCTTCTGAGTAAAACTACCTAGTTAGGGTACAGTGGGACTAATTTCCATGGAAAGTTTTATTCATTTGTGTCAAAAAATACTTTTAAAAAACCGAAACATTAGGAACGGGGTTTGAATCCCACAGAAAGAACAAATAAAGATATTCAAATTTGAACTACCATGATGGTAGTTCGATTAATTTACGAAGCATGACAAACTTTTAAATCTCTATATTTTACGTTAGAAGAGATATATTCTAATTAAATCAATCAATATATTTATTATAATGTAAAACTGCTTCTACAGGCGTCCCTTTACATCTTATCCAAGAAAATCTACTTAATATATATATATATTTTTTGCATGTATTGATTGAATTATTTTTCAAAGTCACCTACAAGAATTGAACACTGACTTGTAAACTTTGCTTAGTATTAATCGTTGGAAATATATTAGGGAATTAAGAAATTTTCGTAAATGTAAGAAAATTAAAATCCGAAAGTGAATTATACATTATTTTAGCAATAAAGAGAGAGAGAGAATATAAATATTTGCCTCTAATTGTATCCTCTATTGTATAATGTTTTATAAATAAATTTATTTTTAAATAATTTCCCATATAAAAAAAAATTTTGAAATGCTGTACTTCATCAGACGTACATATTGCCCCGTATTTAATTCTTTCGATTTAGTATTGTTATTCTTCAATTATAGCGAATCTTTTTTTTTTCTTTTTTATGTTTATCAAGTTATGTTGTAAAATTTTATATTGATTCTGAATATACAATTCTTCTTTAAAAGTAGAAGATATAGAATAAAATAAATATATATCTTCAGAAAATGTCTTTGAAAATACCAGATAATTGTCTGACCTGCGGAAGCTGCTAATGTCCTCCAGAGGGGTGGTGCCGGGGGTGGCTGCCGGAGGTGGACTGGGGGCGGAAAGTTGTGTAAGGTCCGAGCCCGGGGGCGGAGTGGGGGGTGGCTACTATATAGACCTAGCCGCCCTACCAGGCCTCTGTAGGTTCCAGACATGGGAGGACATTGCAAGGTGAGTCGCTCTACAGCCGCCAAAATTTTATACTTTTTTATATGTTTCATTCTTTGCTTAGAATGATGCATGTAAATCATGAATAGCTTATGAATAATTAAATAATAAATCATACTCTGGATTAGGGTTACTAAAATCAAAACAGAAATTATTCTGACAAAATAAGTTCGATAAAATCAAGAAGATGAAATGTTTTTAAAAAACTATTTAATAATTTTTTTCAAAGCTAAATTTTCCTTGCATCTGACCTCCAAGATAACATTCACATGTTGGAATTCAGGAATTAAAATTGCAAAGCAAAATACGTAAAATAAAAAAAAAAACATTTTAATGTTTGGTTGTTATTAAATACAACTTCAATATTTTGAATTTATTTAGCTTTCATATCTAGATATTTTTAAAATACGATAACGTAATTTACATATCCCGAAAAATAAGAACATTATTATTTATAACCATGTTCACTGAATTTAGGAAAAAAATTTATTTATTTATTTATAGTTAATGATTTATTTGTCATGTTGTTAAATTCTCTCTCAAATTTTCTTTTTATATTGTTAGGTTTAAGTAAAAAAAAAAATTATAATGTTTGCAGGTAACCGACTAGGANTATATATATATAGTATTTACAGCACGAAAATAATATATAATTATAAATAATAAAAATAATTCAAATGGAGGAAGTTCCCTTTGATGTTACAAACAAAGGTCCATTAATCTCAAATCAGATGAATTTGCACATACGCATATGTATATTTGCTTGTCCGCAAGAGTTCTATTTCTAGCAATTTTTAAAATATTAAAACAAAACCAGGTATTTAAATTGTCTTTTACAAACCATTGGTTAATGGCTAAAACCGATTAAGGAATAAGGAATGTTAAGGGGGAGATCAAAATTTCGTATAAATGTCATAGAACGTAAATTTGGATTATTTTAAGTCGAATGTATATCCGAAAATTCCTCCTTAATGAATCTGTCACCACTATTTTCTATTAAAGCATTGTACAGCGAAAATCGTATTGATTAGAAGGTTCAAGAAAAAGCTAAAATACTAAATTAAGTTTCTTTAACTTCAAAATGACGGACGCATACTACGAATACATGCAAACATTTATTATATGAAAGGATGGCCAAAGTATTTCTGGCATCTCGTTAGTGGGATCGGTGTAGATCTCCAAAGTCGCGTCTTCCGAACATAGTGAATAGCTCGATTCCTTTGCAGGTACATGTCATTGTTAGTCGAAGGATTGTAATGCACTGTATTAGATGGGCTGTGCGCGCATGGGGGAGAGAAAATTCCCTCAAGATCGCGCATGGATGCAAATACGATTCCGGGTCAATGAAGAAGTGTGATTGGAGGCTTTTCTTGTCCTTTGCCGACTCTTCGGGAAGTGGCTCCCATTGTTGCTCGATCCTTTCACACTCACAAAAACGCACTTGGTGCTGAATCCGCCTGAGCTTTGTCTGTGTTTCTTTTTTTTAATTAGTAGAATTAAGTACTTTTTTAACATTAAAAAACTAGATAAAAGAAAAGCAGTTTTTAAATAAGTACATTTATTTTTTCTTTATATTATCAAATGGTCACGTATTTTGATTTAAAATTTTATAATTAAACAGAAAAACTCTGCCGACTAACTACAACAACTCTGCTTCAGCCCATTGAAAAGGAACTCATAAATTTTTGAACAATTGACATAGTTTTCATAGCCTTAGAAATAAATGCCACGAAAAATAATACTTATGATAAGCTAATTAATGAAATACCAACATGAAAATGTTAGTATCATCTAAAGAAGATAGTAATAATAACAATTTATAGTGTATATATGCACCCGTGAACCCATGTGGCCAATGTAAACATTATTGAACAATGCATCATCATCCTAACATTTTTTTGGGGTAACACTTTAACGAAAACTGCCAATAAAGAGATCCTATTGACTTTAAATAGATAAATAAAATTAGGGAACTAACAGATAAACGAAATTGTAATGTATCCCACCCCCAAAAAAAAATTACAAAAGATGTCACTTAAATTTTGAAATGTCACTTGTTATAGCTTTTTCTTTTGCTCCATAACAGTTTATCAAGTGCACGTATTAAGAAATGAATTAGTAGAACTGAGGGGCCAAATCAACTGTCTATCTTAAAGCACTTCTGTAAGATAGATGAATTTGAAAAACGATGGCTGTCGAAGACAAAATCTTCATAATAGGCAGTGTTCAGAAAATCCTTCCTTCTTTATTTTCATTCGAATAAAAGGAATAAAAAACATTCTAAGCAGTCTAACGTTACGAGGCTCCTCCACGGCTAATATCATTAAGTTCTTTTGGTGATTTCTCAAGGAATTCAGAAATTCAAGATGTCATGATTTTCTAAATTAAAATGTGGTATTTTGGAGGTCTGTAATGTTATTTTTCAATATTCGAAAATTTCGGTAACAAGATTTTGAACCACAGTGAAGAAATCGTTTCTTCTTATGGGAAATTTCCAATAATAACCTCTATCACGTCCATCTTAACTTGGTACTCTTTTCTTGTATATAAGCTTTGAAAATTTAGAATTAATTTAACAATTGAAGTTCTTCTCATGAAAGATATTAAGAATTTTTTTTACGTTTTCTCCGATTCCACTTTTTTTTAGAAACAAAAATGAAAACCACTATAATTTTTCTAAATACACTCACTCATGTTCAATTCAATAATGACTGAAATCGACGGAAGGAAGTAGGGGGTCGAGAGGGGTGGTAGACGTAAAATCCTATTAATTTCGCTATTATTAACGTTACAATGAAAATTGTAGGATAGATGAAAAATAGGTATATAATAATTGCAAAATTAAAATTATTATCGTTTATATTTTATTATATTCTTCAAAAACACACGTCAGGAAATATATTTATGAATGTAAATTCAGTTCTGTTGCTTAGAACTATATTCTCATTTCGGTTTCGTTTTGTAAATTATTAATGGGATTTGTTTTTGGATCAAATCGAATGTTGGGGAGGGGTAGCTTAAGGGGTAAACAAATTCAGTAATCGTTAATATCTTATTATTATTTGTGTTATGAAACAAACTGGATACAAAATTATTAAATACTCTGTATTTTATTGTCTGAAAAAATAGACACCCTAAAATAAATAAGGGTGGTAGGGCACTTCTTCCCCTCCACATTGTTCCTCCAAATTGGCATTCAAGGGGTCCTCAAGGAAATTAACCTATCATTTTACCGTTATTTTAGGGTTTTAAGACTATTTTCGTAGGTCAAAGTCATCTATATCCTCCTTATTGGAAGACTTGCGATCTGCTGGGATTACGGAAATTCGGGTTACTAGAAAATGTTAAGAGTGGGGTTTACTTGATGTGTACAGCTCAAATAATTTAGATTTTACGTTTTGAAAATAAGTGGCGCCGTCCAACACTCGAAATTTCGTTTTTAAATATCTTTCTTATTAATCATTTTTCTGATAAACTGTTCCAAAAGCAATATATTTGTATAGTCTCTAGTTATAGAATGTAAATACTATATAATTACATTAGAAACCTGATTTGTTTCTTCTTTTAATGAAGATATTATTTTAAATTTTGGTCCCTCAGTAAACCCCTCCTCCCCTCAACTGATTTCAGCGATTAACATACTCTTCTAAACGTTAATAAAAATAATTTTTTTATATATAATTTTAATCAATTTCCCGTTTCAATATTTAACATTACTGACGGATAAATATATATGTATTTTTATGTAGTNTAATTTTAATCTATTTCCCGATTCAATTTTTAACATTACTGACGGATAAATATATATGTATTTTTATGTAGTTTTAACGGGCCTTATCTAATGTACCATAGCTTCGGTAAAGATCAGTTGTAAGTTTTTTAAAACCGTGTAGCTTTATCGCATTTAATGCGATCTCTTGAAACTTCACTTAAAAATAAATATATAGTGTGGGTTGTATCACAATATATTATATATGACGAAATCTTTCACTCTTGACCTTTGGGATGGCAGGAAAGCTGGGTTTGTTATTATGTTATGATGGAGGGATTCTTACTGAGGCATCCTGAAGGCCTGAGAAAACTGTCATGATGGCGTTAGCATATCGGAGGCTCCACTCTTCCTACAGCCCCGGGGAGGAGGGGCCTGCTGTGGCGACGCGAGCCCCTGGCAGGCGTGATCTGAAGAGGCTCTATAGCAAGACATCACCCCGCATGATGAGCTCATCAAATGGGCTTTATTGTGTCCTCTGCCTCCCTGAACTCGGGGAATTTCCTTTGTTCCTTGCTCAGGGTCAGCAGGCATACACAAGGCACCATTCTCGCTAAACACCGAAAACGTAAATCTTCTACGTACTCTATCCAAAGATTTACTGTATAAATAGGATATTCTGATTCCATTTAGTTCCAGAAAACTTTCCGTATAGTAATATGTATAGGACACAGAAGTAAAATGTAATTTTGTAACATTCATGTAAAAAAACCCATTTTTTAAAAGTTTATGTTAAGAAAGATTTTTAAAAATGTAATTTTAAGTGTTGGGTTGGCCATTTTATTAACATGATATACATATCAAATTAGATATTTAGGCTTTTCAATGCACACTCTTAAACTTTTTTTTTTTTTTTTTTTAAATCGGATGAGAAGAATGGGGCAGTTTATATGGAGACCCAAATACGTAATTGTAATATCTTCGCGGTTATTTCAGTTATAAAACATGTTAAGGAACGTAATAAGTATAAAATTTATTTTACTAACAACTTTTTTTCATATCATTTTTACGAAAAACACTTATCAAAGATAAAGTTTAAGAATGTAACTATAATGAGAGATTACTTCCCCAACTTATCCTTCCCAGCTATAAAGTAACGTTTTACCTCATTGTTTTAAAACAAATTCCCTCAATAATTCTTATTAATATCCATCTTTAATGAAACATAGGAAGTGTGTTTAGACCATGCAACTCCTTTGTGAAAGACATTATTTTGTTCGCATTAATATTGCTGATCATTTTAAAATTAATATTACTTTTTTATTTATTTTTAAGTGGTCTAATATCTGTTTCCTTCCGTTGTTTCTCAGGCTATTTTAGAGTTCTTTTTATTGTCAACAATTTAATTAGTTATGTAATATATACTTCAATACAACTGATATATAGTTATAAAATGGCTGTATATATCCGGATTTGTACATTTTTGTACAGGTATTTTCTTGTAATGAGTTTTCAGAAATACTTTCAAAGAATTAAGTCCACGTTATAAATTCTCACAAAACTCAAAGTGCACCAGTTGTACTCCTATAATCAGTAGTATAACAAGTGCACTCTAAGATTGGGCTCAATGATGACTAAAAAAAAACTCATTCGATCATAAAATGGTTATTCGAGCTCTGGTAATTAATATTATATATTATGATCAATGTATTTATGTTTATATGTCCCGCCTAGAGATGCATTTCAACCTTTAGCCCTTTATGCAGTAGTATTTATCATCCTGCGACTCACAAAGGACCGGATGTATGTTTGTGTTCCTATAAACTCCTATACAAATTCACATTTGGAGTTCTGCCCTCCGTGTAACGAACGATATTGTTGCTATACCCAAGGGGTCCGTGGGTACTGCTTGGTATTGCGGGTTCAACCCGCTCAAGGGTGGAGAAAAGGAAGTGCGTCTAGCCCTTCCAGACCGGTTAATTCTATTAAAAAAAACCCCTCTTCAGTTGATTACATAAGAAGTAAAAAAAATTATATTATTAGAAAGAAAAAAAAAATATTCGAAAGCATTTGTAGCCTTTACTTTATAGTTAAAATAATTTTAATTAAATTAATTCGTCAAATTCAAGTTGTTGAACAACGAAGATATTCATACACAATTCAGACCTTTAAATTAGACTTTGCTCAACTATATTTAAGATTCCCTGATTGCATTGGCGTTGGAACTCATGAGTTCAATACAGCTATATCATCTCGACTAGGAATTATTTTAATTCTTAAATGCAATTTTTTTTTTGTTTTTTTAAACTGATATAAATGTATTTTTTTAGCAAATTCTATAGTGTCCTTATATTTAAATGGAATATAAAGATACTAAAAAAATGATTGTATTATATAGGTAGCTTTAGTGAATGTAAGAAGATATTGCTTGAACTTATGAGGGATGTTTGATAATTTTTTTTTTTTTATTTTCACCAATCGTCCCCTTTTAATATAGTAAAAGAGATACACGAAAATTTGCGAGCTGAGTGGGTGTGGTTAAAGACTTTCTCGGTCTCGAGTCTTCCTTGTGAAATATAAATTATATTGATATTGTATTTGTTGTGGTATTTAATCCCACATTAAAGTTCTTTGCCCAGCTCGGCAAGCAGGAGATTTGTGGTTAGAGTCCCGGCAGAAGCAGTAAGATTTTTTTAATTCTATTACCTTGCATTTATTGTATAATTTATATTGTTTTAATACAAAAAGAATGACAGAGGTCATTAATTGGAAAACCGAAAGAGCAGGAGTAAGTGTCTGCTAAATTTAGAGTAAATAAGTCTGTATTATGAAAATATTTAAAAATTAACTATGTTGGTTGAGCGCCTACAAAAGCTTCCCCCAGATTGGATTAGTGCCATCGTCAGTGACATTAACAACATTGTTCTTTGAGCTTTTAAGGTCAATTTAATAGTTTCTTCTCATTTATATCCACTTTAATGAAATATAGAAAATCTACTTATTTAATGCCGCTCCTGCATGTTGGGCTTATATTTTTGTACATCAGGAACGGCGTCTGCAAGACATGTAAAGTTAAAAACAAATATTCATTAACTTCAATGTTGGGAAATCCTTCTGAGTAAAACTACCTAGTTAGGGTACAGTGGGACTAATTTCCATGGAAAGTTTTATTCATTTGTGTCAAAAAATACTTTTAAAAAACCGAAACATTAGGAACGGGGTTTGAATCCCACAGAAAGAACAAATAAAGATATTCAAATTTGAACTACCATGATGGTAGTTCGATTAATTTACGAAGCATGACAAACTTTTAAATCCCTATATTTTACGTTAGAAGAGATAGATTCTAATAAAATCAATCAATATATTTCTTATAGTGTAAAACTGTTTCGACAGGCGTCCCTTTATATCTTATCCAAGAAAATCTACTTAATATATATATATATTTTTTGCATGTATTGATTGAATTATTTTTCAAAGTCACCTACAAGAATTGAACACTGACTTGTAAACTTTGCTTAGTATTAATCGTTGGAAATATATTAGGGAATTAAGAAATTTTCGTAAATGTAAGAAAATTAAAATCCGAAAGTGAATTATACATTATTTTAGCAATAAATTTTAGAAACATTTGAAGCTGAAGAATACAATAATATACACCATCGAATGGCTAGATGATATCGAAATAATCACAAATAGTACACAACCTAAATTCCCGACAGGAAGTCTGCAAGGGGGTTCCAGAGATGTAGGAATTATAACTTCAAGCATAGAGGATCCCAGGAAGTCATTCCCAGCTGGGAAACGCTCCTAGTCGATAGCGTGACAGAACTGTTTTGTCCGAAAAGGCTGAACGAAGCGTTAGTGAGGGACTGTTTGCAGAAGTTCTATCTCTCCCGCAGATGGTACTCCACTGCCTTTCACT
Source organism: Oncopeltus fasciatus (assembly GCA_000696205.2). NCBI lineage: Eukaryota > Metazoa > Arthropoda > Insecta > Hemiptera > Lygaeidae > Oncopeltus > Oncopeltus fasciatus. The sequence goes on along the minus strand of KZ808657.1, from coordinate 21,929 downwards.
TCCACTCTCCACTCCTTCCTACCAGAAATGAGGGGAGGATTCTCAACGCTGCCAACTCAATCCCCATTCCCGAACTGCGGGGGATCAATGCCCAGACATACCTCCATGGGAGAGCAGTTCCAGTGCCTCGGAAGAAAGTCACATATATCTAAGGAATATTCTTACTTGTGAATGCGAGGCACAATGAAACCTATTCACAATTCTGACATGAAGAAAAGTTTTTCTTGAATGATGAAGGAGTATCCCGGAATAAATATTTAACGCTTTTCAACGTTCTCTAATTCTCTCAGCTGACAATTTAAAGTGAATTCAATATTTGGTAGCCAAAACCAGCCAATTTTAATTTTCTACATATATCAGTCGGAATGATGTTCAACCCAAACTCATTTCATAGCATGCCGAAGGCTAAAGATGAACATCAAACCACAAGATATCTCATCATAAACTTGAGGATGAGTTCCCCTCTCGATCTTTCTTTGTGAGATACAGGTATGAGTGTTACATTATAATAAGTGTTACTTACAATCTTAAATAAGATAATTATACTTTTCATCAAATGTGTTTTAACTGTTACTACTGGGATATGCCTGTTTTGAAATTTTTTGAAGGCCATTCAAATATTTTTGCTCAATTTACGGTTTATAGAAAACACCACCTTCAAAAAATAACTTATTTTGAACTCGATAATTATGTACTTTTTTCTTTGATGACATAAAAATTATAAATTCAAATGACATTGAATATAAATTCAAAGCCTCGATAGGGCTGAATACAAAAACCTTTACCAATATCATAAATAAGCAAGCAAAACTAAGTATAGTATGTTCTACCAATAAAAAGTAAAATCGTTTTCTTATATCAATATATGAGTATTCCTCATTTTTCTTATAATGCAATTCATAGTTCAAATTTGGTCTTATAACATTGCATTAACTTGAGTGAAACTTTTGATAATTTATGGGTTTATTTTTTAAATGAATCACATCTCTATAAACTGTATTTTAGTAACGAAATGTAGATAAAATATGCAATAAATTATAATATAATTATTTTTCTGTTTCTCCTGATTCACATGTAATTTTCGGTTATGTTTGGTACCTATTGATAGGTGTATTCCCGTACTACATTTTTATGAATAAAATTATATAAAGATCTTTCATTAAGTGTGTGTGTGTTTGTGTTTATGTTTATGTAATTGCTCACAATTATTTACTTTTTTCATAAAAAAATTAAAAAGTTAATCCTATTTTCTTTACAAGAATGAAGTGTAGTGAATAATTAATAGGAATTTATGTTGCACCATTAAGTAAAACATGTCTATGTTCTCATTAAACGAGAGTGGAAATGTGGTATTAACACTGAGAAAAGTGTACAAGCTATAAAAACTGGACTTTGATGTGAAATGCCTCAAAAGTTTTCTATACGGTTTTTTGAAGGTGGTTGCACCGGATATATCCGAAAGCCACGTGTACATTTTACATGTGTTCTTTAGGCCTCCAATTCCCAACCTGTGTTAAATTTTCTTTCTGCGTTACACGATTATTATGTATTACTCTTAAACATAATTATTTAAACTTCACGTGAGTGATACATGACCACGTAATGTAACGATTATTTTTCATAGTATTTAAATAATAAGGTTTTCCATTAAACTCATGGGAGTTTAAGTTATTCACATTGGTCACATCAAACAACCTTTATTAAATCTCTTCATTTTTCATCGATATACATAATATTAGTCCAATTATCTTTTTATGTATATGTATTTATTTATCAACCTGCCCTCTAGCGTTTGAATTTTAAAAAATTAAAGGAACATAATTAGTTTTTTTTTTACTACTTCCAAAATTCATTGGATGAGATTTGAGCAACTGTTATCGGATGAAGAGAAGGTGAAAATATTTATTGTAAATAGCTGTAGTCATTTAAATAAAGAATGAGATATACGAGTAAATTGTAGTTATTTACCAATCATGGTCTAAACATTTTTACGAAAATAGTTAAATCATTTCTAGTGCTTTAATATGAATCCTATTTTATTGGTAAAGATATTTAAGACTGAAATAGAAAGTTCCATCTCCCTCCGTTCATGTGTTAGTTATGTTCTTGGAGTATATGGGTCTTGGTACTTTGGTTAAGTGTTGAAGGGAATTCTTAAGAAAAAAGTTTTTTTTTTTTT